>VCRD01000283.1:123007-135468 GCA_006783055.1 Trinorchestia longiramus
GGTCCAGCAGGGGCGGGAGGAGGGGGTCCAGCAGGGGGCTGGGAGAGGGGGTCCAGCAGGGGCTGGGGGAGTGAATGAGGAACTGATGGTGTGCGTGACATGACGGTGGTTATCATGTGCAGCAGGTGTGGCAGAAGCTACCTCATTTGTTACACGCTTGGCAGATGTGCATGTGCATCAGGGAAGAGATGTACATGCACAACAAGTGTGACAGTAAATGTTTCATGCTCAGCAGGTGTGACAGGAGCTGCATCATCTGCTGCAGGTGTAGCACAATATGCATCAAGTCCACTAGCTGTGTTGTAAGAAACACAAGGTGTGACGCGTGTGGCAGCGAGTGACCAAGAGCTAACAGAGTAACAAAGACTGTCTAATTAGTCTGTAATAATAGCGATCAGACCAACTTGAAAAGTAAATCAATACGATTCTATCATTGTTCGCAAAAAGTTACTATTGAGCCTCAGAGGAGTCACTTGTTGAGAAAACATATTTAAAACTCGCGATGTACAATACATTCAAGCAACATCATGTGCACTATGTTGAGGCCTTATTATATACGAAATATTGAAGCAGCGATATACACACAAGGTCATGATACTACATCTGTAAGGACAAAAGCTGTGTCTTGTGCTCACGAAAACTAAGAGAGCAAAGTGCTGAGATCGTGTAATGCAAGGAGCTTAAAAATTTGTGCCAGAATATGAACAATAACTTTAATATCATAACTGGCAGTCTTTCACTTTGGCAACTTTATTTTTAACGTGGAAGATAAATTATGTATTTGCCTTGGCATGAGATATGAGCTCTAAATTTCTTCCACTAAATAAGTTTCCCAGCATCCAAACAACCAATCTTTAAGCCAGTAATAGAACACATAGTCTGCTTAGATATATGCGGCTATTAAAAGGACTCCTGGTGGTTTTAATACTTTAATGCATGGGTGTTGGATTTCATGAAATTCATCCATGCCATTCATACTTTTTCGAAACGTTATGTGAGTTTTCGATAGGATTCCAGAATTAAAACGTATCATGAAAATTTCGTTAAGTCTTCATTTGTAAAGTTTAAAGGGGGCCATGCGGTCGTCCCCGATGCTGTCCGGTGACTCCGACCTCGCTCCCTCATCTAATGCACACCACTAGCCTCACGACACTAGTGGGCGCACACAGCTACACTAGGGGGCGCACACAGCTACACTAGGGGGCGCACACAGCTACACTAGTGGGCGCACACAGTTACACTAGGGGGCGCACACAGCTACACTAGTGGGCGCACACAGCTACACTAGTGGGTGCACACAGCTACACTAGGGGGTGCACACAGCTACACTAGTGGGTGCACACAGCTACACTAGGGGGCGCACACAGCTCTCGTATTGTTGTCTTCATGACACTACGTCTTTATTATTTGGTCCAATCCGCATGGAAACACATGAACTCAGAGTACATTTAATATTCTTTAAATAAGTTAAGTTCCCTTTATAGGGCGAGCAAGAATTCTGCATGTCTGTGAACAGTCATTTTAATGCTTCACAATCACGATATATGAAGAAGATACATTAGACTCAATATGTATGATGTCCTCCACTCTCTCTCTCTCTCTCTCTCTTACTCTCTCACTCTTTCTCTGGATGCTATTCGTTAACAAAGTATGCAGTAGGGCTAATGATGGAAACAAAATCCTATAAAGACACACAATAACTATTAATCACTCAAAAATCGCTTGAAATAGGGAAATTAAATTTGCTACTAAATTTTCGTTGCATGATATAAATAAATAACTGCTATCATGTTTTGAAACGTCCTAGTTTTGCTTTGATCATGTCATTGAAACCAGTAGCCACTGAGAGGAAAGAAACCGCACTATAATTGAGCTATGAATAAACAAGGGCTTTTGTCCAAGAGATTACAATTGAATAAAATTTTACTGAGACATCAATCTGTAACATAGATCGATGGACAGCCCACTGGGCTGATGTTTGGGGTTGAGGAAGGTCAAAGTTTCTTTTTTTAAAAAGAGGTGAGATATTCTTTACACCTTACGTCAAAATGAATGCTTGAGCTAGAGCACATCTTGACTGCATACATAGAGGAAGCTGGATGTTATTTGATCCAGATTAAATATGGCAATCGAAACAAGCCGTTTGGTCTATTCTTATGTTACTACTCAAGTTCCATGTTGTTTAACGTTAAGGCATCAATCACGCACATGCACCTGAATTATGCATAGATATTTCAGCCACGTGCGCAGGTTAGAGTACCCTAGATCCACGTCTCTCAAGTACTGTAGTTCCTTTCCCAGGGAAACCTGACATGAATTGTTTCTTAATTCATATAAAAACAAATTGTAATGAATTACATGAAAAACCTCAATTTAACTGAAAGAAACAAACACCCATGTGGACGTAACGTTACTAAAAAAGCAAACAATTATTTTAACAAGTGAAAATATCGGCGTTTGATATAAAACAATCATATCCAAAAAATATCCTTACACAATATTTAAATAATGCAGTATTTTTAAATGAAAAATTTTCAGAGCCAGAGTTACTTGAGAAAGCGTGTCGAAAACCTGTGCAGTCGTTGAGAGCACATGAACAGCTGTAGAACACAACGGGCTGCTGCAGACGTGCTCGAGCTAACACAAACCACCACAGCTCTCCGGTCACACCTACACGAAACTTGGCGTGAATTTGAAAATTGATACGCAATGCTATAATTATGATCACCCGAATAATATCACAACTCTTTTGAAAAAAAGTAAATTGACAGTGAGTACTGACTTCCTTCCTGTTTGATGTTCATGATTTTAACTGGATCTGATAGTTACAGCCACTGTACTGCTCCACATGTTCTACAGGATATTTTGGAACTGTTATGAATGATAATTAACGAAAAGTTTGTATACGTTTAGCAACTGGAATTGTAGAAAGAGTTGTTACGAGTCAGTTATCGTTTCTTAGGAAACTAAAATGTGATTAACACACGATCAACTCTAAGGTTTCAGCAGAGATTGTAATTTTGATAGAATTCCACCCTTGTGCTAACATTTATTGAGGTGCCGACAACAATTAACTTCATTGAAATAAAATGTGAGTGATCCAAAGGGAACTGGACAATCACATTAATATGATTGTCTCTCGTTTGGATCGTCTACCCATCATTGTCGTCACTACTGCACGCATTCAATGAGTTAACTTGAACTTTAAAGTTACAAAAATTTATGTTCATAATACTTCAATTATTTACCAAATTATGTTGTTAGTCCACATAACTTTGCACAGATTTTTAGTGTAGCACACTGTCCAAATCTGCATTTACATCTCCTTCGTCAATAAAACCCGTTGTGAAGTATGTTGAGGTCAATACTCGTATTTGCAATATTATCTCTGCAGATCATTCTGAAATGCAGTTTCTAAAGAAATCAATACTTTTTGTAGTAGATTAAGATGTCAGTCAAAATCTTTTAAAAGTCACGGTGTTAAGTACTAGAAACGATGAAATAAACTAGCTTTGTAACGAACATATTTCACAATTACATTTTTTCTCAGCTGTTCGTCTGTATTCAGTTCAGTAATCAACATATCGTAAGTTACTGAAAGGAAAACAAATATATCTTTCAGATTATGAGGAATTTTGAATAGCATTTCCTTTTCCATATTGTAATCCGAATAAGTTCTTATTGGGAAATAAGTAATAAATTTGATATATCTTTGGTTCCTCGTGTGTTTAACACACCTGAGAACATCTAACTTATAATTTGTACTTTTCGTAATCACTATATCACAAAGCTTACGAAGCAATTTTTTCGATTTCAAAAGTTATTTTTGCTTTGCAAATGGAGAGTCATAAGCCTCTGGTAGTTAAATTACTTTGAAACATGTTAGCATTGCTATCAAACATATTTAATAGATAACAGGCAACCGACTCCTGATATAATAGAGCTATAATTCCGCATGTTGCAGCAGCCAGTTCGGTTCATGGCTGAACCTTCGTAAGTCAAAGAGCGGCAACTGGAACTGTGGTCATGAGTGGTCCAGGCTGAGGCGTGACTTCAACGCTAACACGTCCATCACCTCCCCTCCCCACACGTCCATCACCTCCCCTCCCCACACGTCCATCACCTCCCTTCTCCACACGTCCATCACCTCCCCTCTCCACACGTACATCACCTCCTCCTTTAACACGTCTACCTTCTACAAGTCCATCACATCCCCTTCCCGCACATTTACCACCCTTCCATCTAATTCCCTCATAACAAACACACACCTCTCGTCCATAAGTCTCCTCCCTTCCTCAGAGCCATATCACACGACAATGCCTCTGTTGTCTCCGCTGTTTCCCTCCCCCTCTTGGCTGTGTAGCCACGGGCGTAGTTGCAGTCTCTCTGTAGCTGCTTCCTCACTCAGTAAAGGCTCTTTAAAACTGCTACTTCATCCGTTCAGGGCCCCTAAAGATGTCATTCTTGTCAGTTCAAGCTCCCTAAAGCAACTTCTTCCGCTTGTTCAGGTTTCCTGGCATGGTGTCCTTCGTTCCTTTAAGGTCCCTAAAAATGTTCCTTCGAGACTTTAGGACCCATGAAGCTTCCTATTTCGTCAGTTTGGCCTCTTTACAGCTGACTCCTTCGCTAGTTGTGGCTCTTTACAGCTGCTTTCTTCGTCAGTTTAGGTTTTTTACAGTTGTGTCCTTCGTCAGCTCAAGCTCTTTGTATCTGCCTCCTTCGCCAGTTCAGGTATCTACGACTGCTACCTCAGGCATCTACATTCGATAAAACTGTGTTTTTTCTCATTCATATTTTTATTTTTACCCACATCAGTCCTATGATGATATTAGATCCTCCTGAGCTGAACAATTTGTAACAGAACAAGCTGGGCACGCTTCAACATACCTTCCATAAGTTGACAACACTCTTCAACATATCTTCCATAAGTTGACAGAGCTGCAATAGCACCCAGAGTTGTTTGGCGGCTCCGTTCTGTTCCTCAAGAATGTTAAGTTGGTGAGTTCATGCGACGAAAGACAATTTAATGAATCTGTAGAAAGCTAATACGTGTTTCGACTGCAATGGAGCACTTTTCATTTGTTTTATTGTACAGTCTTCATTTTTCTGTACATGATGAAAGCTATTTTATTTCTTGATCAGCTACCACGCTGGATGCAAGTCGAATTGAAAAATGTCTTGCAGTCTACGAAAAATTGTGATTCAGTTACAATTTCAAACTCTGTGGAATAATGTTTTATATCGAGCTATAAAGGTTAAATATGTGAGCTCTCTATTGGTATCAAATTTTGACAAGCTGAATTTTATTCAATTGATTAATAGTTCATTGTCATATCACCCTGAACCTATGTCATACTCGCTCATGCTGTTTATTATTCAATAACAGGCGTCTTCTCTTTCATTCTTCTTGTTTGGCAACTTCCCTCAACAGTTGACTCATTCCAGTCTTCTAATTTCTGCGAGCATAACTTATTCCTTTTAATTTGCACGCTGCAATCACCCCAACCTGGAGCTTGGAACAGCTCCTTGCCGGAAGCTCAGTCCGCCCTAGACCGCCGAGAGCTTTCCAGCAGGTGACGAGGTTTCCAGCTTTGCGGCAACACCGCCGTCCAGCGCCACACAGACGCGGCCTTGTAACCTGGACGCCACGACTTCACCAGCCATCACAACCTTCCTGGCACACAACACAGTAGTCTCTTGAAGTCTATGCACAAGAGTGCATACACTTAGATAAACGGAATATGTGTATATATTTGTGCCTTACAGCAACGACAAGAAGGTGTTCTGATTCAGACTTCCAATAGGCCTAAATAGCGTTCTTGATCTTTTTCAATAAAAAACGAGCCTGTTGGAAGAAATTACCGTACTGAAGTCAAAGAAAAAATATCGTCCTGTCCAAAAAGGGAGCTCAAATACAGTGAGCTTCGTTCTTCAGTCATTGAGAGTTTGAAAAAATTCAATACCCTTTTAAGCATGGAATATAATTTTTAATCATAAATTACTTTTCAAAATTCGGATTTGAATGAATGTAAGAGTTATAAAGAATGGCAAGGCTCAATCAAAAATGACTCCTTTAGTCGTATACTTTCCGTGTTTTATTGAAAGTGCAACCAATGTGAGGATATCATGTGACAGTTGAAGCCTAGCTGAACTCAGTTATTGTGTATTGTAAGGAAAAATGTCATTATTGTTTCCGCTTTAAGTCATTTGTAATTGGAATGAGTTGCATTCAATCTTTTATGGTCATACCTTCAACATTTAATTATTTTTCAATGGCTTTCTATCCCTTCATGAAAACGTTAGTTCATGCTTGCATGAAAAGTAAAATTTCGATGAGTTTCCCACTGATTCTTTAGATTTGCTGCATAAAAATATAAAGCAGAGGGGCAAACGTGAGGGTCAGTCTGCCTGAAATGCGCCTGCACCCAAGTCAGGGGTCATGTGAAGTCTTTGCTTAATTCTCCCACGTGAACAATTAGCTCCTTCCTTCAGGCCACAAAGCGACCGGACATGCTACCGCCTCCGCTGCTCCTTTCACGCAAAAATCCCTAAATAGTAAGTGAGTTTCACGAGCAACTCCGCAAACCGGCGACTTCCACGAGGGGGCGTGGGAGCGCAGGTCGCTGGAGGGATGCAGTGCAGTCCAGGTTTCTTCGCTAGTTTTCGTATTTGAAGCCCTGAACTCGACCTCTTGTTCGAGCTTCCAGCAGGGTAACCAGGGAAAAGCTTTAGTGATGAATTTACCGCAGCACCGATTGCCCCATATTATTGAGAATCTTATTCAAGCGTGAGGCTGTTTGTAAAGTATCTTACGCAACATTACCTTACTTAAATTGAACAGAAGGGGAAATTTTTTGCACGTTTGTTTTTTGCCACTTGAATCTTTTCTGTTATTCTAATAAATATTAATCTACTTACAGATAGATAATATCTGCGTATTACGGCAATTATAAATGTGTGTGTTATTCTAAACCCTAGCAGGGTAACGCGGGGTGCTTTTCTCCTTGGTGACCACGCTTTCCACGCTTCTGAAATAGTGGGTTCCATTCTAGGGTTAAACAGTGAGTAGAGAATTTCAGATTTAGTTTTAAATATTTTATTGGGGCTATGGGTAGTGTACGATAGTTATGCACGTCAAAAATCACACCAAGTTTTGAAAATTAAATAAATTCACGAAAATTTTATGAAAATTGACAACCAACAATATGACTGAATATATTTTCAAAAATAAGTATGAAATATGTTATCCTAAAGTATGTAAAACTGTAGTCATTATTTGGAAGATTATTAATCCATATTCATTTTTGGCGAGCAACCGTTGTCTTTATTTTAATTCATTTTTCCAGTTTTTCGACAGAAAAAGATTTGTATTTTCCCTAAGAAAAAAAGCATTCCTTCCCCCTTTTCCCCGCTCCCGGTGCCAGCTACTAGTGTCAACAATTGTTACGAGGGCCATGGAAGCAGGATGCTACGTAGAGATTCTTAATGAGTGATGTGTTCTAAATTACTAGCAGGTGGTGATAATCCAGCAACTTTAACGGAACAATTTCTCAAGACCATGCGTTCTGAGTACAAAAATTAAATGAAGTAAATACACACATATGCACGTATAGTAGTGTGCTGGTTCTGAGAAACAAGTCACGTCCTACTGATAGAAAATCATTCACTCACTACAAGTTCAGGAGTTTGATTAATCCATCTTGTATTTGTCTAGACTCCTGAATGTGAGCCGTGCGTTATTCAGCAGCAATTCATGCAGAGGAAGTCACTTCAAGCATACACGCGTAATACGGAATACGAATCCTTGGTAATGATATAGTGATACACAAAGCAACTGTCGTCTTATATCTCAATAGTCAAGGCATTCGAGTTTTCGCTGGCATTTAGAAAAGACATGAATGCTGCAGTGCTTCCTCCCAACTAAATTAATGGTGTTGATAGCGTAGTTCAGAGTTCACTGATATTCTCTCACGTCCAATAGCACAAGATACAATCGATTGACGATTCATGTTAATTTGCGATGTTGAAAGAAAAAAGTCGAAAACTTTTTTTCAGTGTGAGGTTGCACTGTGTACTGACCTCCTGACGGAAGTACCCATACCACACCCGATGCTTATCATGGAGCTTAACAAGAATAACCATTTTCTATAAACATGCATACCCAATGAACTTGATAAAATATACGTCCAAGATATCGTTAGGCTACAAGCTTTGTAGCTACACACTAGAACATGCTGAAAAATTGGTCCCCTCAACGCTTTGTCAGCCTATCAACATATCTGATAATGAATTATTGTGTGGGTCTGGTGCTTCTGCAATAGGTTGTGCTAAATGCAAGTAGCAAGACTAAAGAATACCTGAAGTTCTTTGACTTAGTTTCTTGGTGCTCATTGATTGTCATCTTTGACTTGTTTAGCATTAATCAACAAGCTTTTGAATACCATCAACTTCAAAGCTTAAAAGAATGATTATGAAGCTTATCATACGAAAGTGACCTTCTCTCGATATGATATTCTTCTAGAAATGATATTTAAAAATGAATACTCTCAGACAGCACGACGAAAATACGACGCTCATGAACCTAAAACAGCAAAATTGTCCTACTTTCTATTGTAAATTTTGACTTATTATATTTATAAAAAAAATTCTGAGCACTAACCGTTGCTTCTGTCCTCAATGTTGCTTTCACCAATGTTCCTTCTGTTTTATTATCTTTTAGTACGATAGGTAAACGTCATTACTATAGTTCGCTCTTTAGCCAATGCTTGCTCTGGGCCAATATTATCATTGACCATCTGATGCCTTATAAAATGGGCCCGTCTCTCTCTAGCAGTCCGCCATCGATTGCTTACAGAGCGTTCACGATACAGTTGACAGAGGGCAGACCTGTCAAAAATGTGATGAAGAAAGAGGATCCGACACCGCAAGACTTTACACAAAGAAACTCATTGGCTGATGGGTAGCTAATTTAGAGCCTCTGAGCTGACTTATATCGTGTCTGAGCCTTATCTCTTCGTTTCCAAGTGTTAAAAGTGGTAGCCTCGGCAGGCCTTCAAGCTAACTGTGAGTGGAACCATTGATTGACCTCACATTATTGCATATTCAACTCAAGTGGCTAGTGTGAGTAAGAGTGATATTGATGAGAGCTTCAGCAAGCTATTATAGATAGCGCCTGATGAGTACCGGTCATTCACTCTCACCAAATTTACATACTGAAAGACTTGGGCGCCATAGAATGAATCAAGATTAATTAGCAGACCGGCCATCTGGAGCGCCTGTATATTAAGTGATGTGTTTTTATAACTCTGCTACCGACACAACGTTTCAGCTGATGTTTTTGCTTCCAACTTCTTGTTTTACAGCCGTTTCACTTTTCTGCTTGGTAATTTATCTTTCAGAGACCGAAGAGGTAAACACAAGTCTTTGTAGCTCAGGTAGAAGAAGCCACTTTTTCTCTCTAATAGGTTAATTACATAAGCGGCGTCTAGACAATGTATGCTGCGTTATCGACCGCAGAGCGGGTGTTGTGTTGTGAGTAGGCGCGGGCATCTCACAGAACCTGCACTGCCAGCCACACTGAAAGGAGTTTCATTTGTTCTTAGTCACTTCAATTGCAGAACTGTAGCAGGCTCATCTCTCCTAAGAATTTTTGAACACTTTTTTTCGAGACCAGTTTCATCATTTCAGTTCTAGTTTAGCTAGAATAACTAAACTAAGCGTAAGAAGCAAATTTATTCGAGTACGTATCTTAGTGCAAATGTACATAAAGTAGGCATGAAATCGGTATGAATAACCATGTCAGCAAGATTTCTACTCATATATACTGTTCGGTGATGAGTCATTTTATTTTATCTGTATCTGTGGAAATTATCTGGATCTTTCCATAAGATCGTATGTGATTACACGGCCTATCCTTTTTCATTAGGAGCGATTCTGTCTTATCCTGTTCCATAAATTTCACACATTGGCAATGAATGTCAAGTTTACCTGCTCTTGATGTAGATATGGATTGCGGAAACATTCCCTTCCCTTTTTAAATGAGTTTTTCACCGAAACTTTTTGAAAAGTTCTTAAAAAAAAATAATATTACACAAGGTATTTTTCTACCAAGGAGTAATATCCCTGCTTCATGTTCAAACGCATGCGATTCTACTAAAAGCACCGAGTGAATGCAGCTTTGATTAGGCCATGAGTTGTTCATGGTGACATTTTGATGAAAGTTTGGTGTGAAGCCTAAAGCAGCATCGGTGGCAGCGGAGCTGGCGAGGGCGCCCCTCATTGTCCGTGCCAATGACTCGCCTTTCTCTGCCAGGTTGCAGTAATGACCAGCGCCAATTTTGGTCAAAGACTCCCTGTGTAAATCAATGAGCACCGCTGTCGGTGACACTGCCCTGCGGCCAACTTTTCACCCTGTCACCCAACCCTTTGGACCATCACGCTTCCTCGCGCCCCACATTCCTGTAATGACTGCATCCTAAGCGAGTTCTTACTTCACTCTCACCAGGAATTCTCGGCTGGCCTATCATCTCGACCGCAGAGACTAGATTGCTGGCCTAAGTGCGGTAGCTGGCACTTGTTTAGGTGTACTCACTTGACTCTCGCTAAAGAAGCTCACCATATTGGGGTGAGTGGAATGCCAAGTGCAGTAATTACTGTCATAGGCGGTCATAAGCCGTCCTCCGTAATGTGGCGCAACTCTGACTGATCTCCTTGCAAACGGTAGCTGCTCGCAGCTTCATAGTCCAAGTTCAGTGCTATTTTTGGCCGACGTTTACCTGTAAAATATACACATCCTTTAGTGATGAGAAATATGTGATACGTCCACTAATTCATCAGTTCTACAGAATGTCAAGGTTGATGCGAGTGATTTACTGCCGTGGGGAGCAATAAACTGCCACCTGTGAACTGTTTATGACAATAACAACTGGTGTATGAGATTAGGCTGCTGGATTCGCTTTAATTGCGTTCACTAGCTATGCAAGGCTTGCTGATTTCCTCAGTAATAAGTCAATACCAAATAAGCAAAAGCGGTTCCATTAAACTACAATGAGCTGGACGGGCAACTAAACAATACCTGCTCTACCATTGTCTTGATGTTCAACTGGAACATGCTCGACCGTATGTCCGTGCGGCAAGCATGCTATAGTACAGGGTGATGAAGGTAATGCTATGAATTCATCGAGTGCAATTACGTGAGTGAAATTCATTTTTTCAGGGAACCGTGATAAAAGTATCCCAATAATAAGTAGAGAAGTAAAAATTAATTTTCAGAATTACAATCGTTACACGTTAGGAGTTGTTTACCTCGAGGAGGAAACAACTCGCTTCATTCAGGTGGAGCAGTTCATAAATGACGAGCTGAAATTACTGTTGATATGTGGAGTAGACTAGTCATGCATGAACACCAAATTTTAGAGAAAAGCAAACTTATTCGAAGAATTTGGGAAATAACGCGTCTGATGTACGCAAGGAAACGCCATGCATTGTGGTCCTTCAACAATTCCTATACAAACTCCATACTCCTCAACGGAATAAGTTTTCACGCTGCTCATACGAACGTAATAATTAATAAAAACTAGTAATGCTCATGACATCTTTGAATTTTCACTTAGTGTTGTTTTTATCTCATCACACATTGTGTACACAAAAGAAAAATTGAGTATTCTTCACTATACTTGTTACTAGTATAGTAGAAAGTAGATAATAAAAGAAATGAGCTAAGTTTCTTTCCTTTAAGCTGCATTCAATTCAACGATGTAATGAACTCCTGCATGCAATATTGAACGATCAGTCATGCCTTGTCTACGTTTAAACGCTGGATGTGAAACATAAAGCACATAACCAGAATAATTCTATTATTATGGGTAATTCGCCAAAATCTGGAGATTTTACTAATATGGATTGAGTGGTAATTCACATGTTTTTTTGAAGCAGTGACTCATACCTAACAATTGACTTCAAGATTGTGATAGTGGAAACAGCAGTTTGTACGTAAGTAGTTTTTTATGAGTAATTAGATAAACTATTACTAAGTGTAAAGTGGGGTCTCATCAGCAGTATTTGCCTCATACTATACACATGAAGTTGTGAACTTAATCCTTAATGGCCTGTTTTTAGGTTTTTTAAATTTTGACCTCGTATTTTTTTCAACGGCTGGTTTGTTTTATTTAAAAATAGAAACGGCATCTAATCAATTACGTCTCTTTGACATAAGTGCATTAATATGGTTTCATTACAGAGATCTCATAGATTTTATGTATCGTGATAAAAATGACTCCACAGAATACTAAAGCTAAATTTTTCAGTCTTCAACGCCTTGAACTTATATCCCTAGAACAAAGAAGACTGTGAGGACAACTTATTGAGACCTTTAAGTATCTCAATGACCTCAACAATGTAACCCTGGAAGGGCTCTTAAAAAGAGACGGTAACGTAAGAACCAGAAATAACGGTCAAAAACT
>VCRD01000283.1:139708-178407 GCA_006783055.1 Trinorchestia longiramus
ACTTATACTACGGGAAGTAGTAAGAATCTTTCTGAAAAATACAAACTCATACTGAAGCCATGGTGAGCACTAAAATCGGTAGGTGTACTTATAACATCCAGTAAAAACTCTCCAGAAACGAGAAGTAGAGCATTCAAAATCCCCTTCTGAAATTCTTCAACGGCTAAAACTTAATTTATATGCATTATAATTATACAGCTGAAACCCTCAGCAATTGCAGCTAGGTGGGTCTTTAGCGAAACTTTTGCGAGCTGTTTGAACAGTCAAAAAAATGTTTTAAAATTTCCTGAAGCTTTCAGCAGTTACCCGAGTTGTAGAGTATCATCAATCATACACAGATTACACATGTAGACCAGTAAGATTTATTTGAGCAGCATCGCATGATGTTCTCGTTTTGACGCATTTGGACACTGCTGACAATTGTACGTCCCGATGTGAAGAAAAGCTACCAATATATGTACTTGTGTTCTCGCACCATGCGTCAAATGGGAAGACATTTTATCATATGCTTTTATTTTCTCTCCGTGACATGCACGAATATTTTGTCAGAATTTGTCACAACAGGAAACTATAGCTCTTCAGCTTTTGCACAAGAGCTACGAAGCGTCCATGCGACTGCACTCCCCCACACGTACCTCGCGTTTTCTTTATTTACTAAGATGAAGAACGCATCGAGTATTGCAGTATTTCTGTACAAGAAGCGCATGAAAATGAAGGGATACGTAGCATGTGTTGATCACCTACCAGACTTCACTAGAGACCATCACACAGATTGAAGTGTGAATGTTAGCAAGAAAGCTATAATACCATCACGAAAGCCATAAGTTAGTCTACGTAGCTCAACTCAATCGTTGTACATTACCATAGAAATTACTGTAATTTTTTTTGCTCTGTTGTTCTAGAAAAGAAGAATTCCTCCTGTTCTAAGAAGAAATATCATAGGGGCCTGAGTAAAAGCAAGAATAGTAAACATTACGAACCTGATACATGCCAACGGGGAAAGGAAGATTTACGATTCGTTTCTGTTCAGTGGCCCATGAGTAATCGCAAAGCCGAGGTACTTCCTTGAACGCTTGTTGTGCAATGCTCCTGACACCTATTTTTTTAATAAGTTGGTAATCCCAGCCTTTAAATTACTTGTTACCTTGTGCATCTGGTCCCTATGTTTCATGGGACCTACTCATTACTTGTTTGTGAATTATGTACACTCACTACTTGTTTATACAAATAATTTAGGCTCTCATCGTTCATTCTGTGCTCAGATAATTACGCAGTTTACAAATTACTATTTAAATTTAATTCATTTTCCAGCGGACTCATGAAATTTTCTTTATTATCAAGTGAACATTTTTTTGTTGTTGTTTTGACTTGTCTAGTATATACTCATATATACACATTCATTAATGTAAATGTATTGCTCTTAATTCTTGAAAAAACGCGACATAAAACGATTTTTGCTTAGCATCTAACAAATAATCAAGCCTGCAGTCCAGGATGATATTGAAGCTGATGACCCAATGGAGGCGGTTGCCTACAAGCTCAAGCAGCGCTGGTGATGCCTGGCAGTGACAGGCCTTGACGCCACTGGGCATTTTTGTGTCTACTGCCAGAAGGTCGTCCACTGGAGTAAACGGACTGTTTCACGTATTGTTGATGCGCAAGCACGAAGGATGGATCTCAGTTAATGTTATTTTAAAAAAAATCTGTATTATTTCATAAATACTACTACATTATATGAAGTATACCTTTTACCAATTTACCAAATTTTATGAGTAATGGACATTTCTGTTTTCACAGGCAACTCTTTTTTATGCTCTTAGCAATCATAGTTCACTTTTACACGTCTGCAAACATTTTCAATTAACTCATAAGGTAAATAAAGTTAATTTTAACCACTCTGACGCCCACCAACGAGTACAGAGAACTCAGACGGTGCCGGCGCTGACTTGTGTTAGAAACAACGGCAGCGGCCCAACAGCCCACTCTGGCCTTGCACTTAACTCAAATACTGCAGAGAGGCGTGGGCCCCATTAATCTATTCTAAAACAATCCGGTTTAGCAATATTAACTATAGATAAGAGAGCTTAAGCCTTCAGAGCCCGTGTATGAGAGCGTCCTCTCCAGACATCGATCACTCCTGATCCACTTTTATCAATATGATCAGACACTGGCATTATTGGTCCATATTCTGCTCATAACTTCGCCTTCGCTATCGCATGAGCGACAAAAACTACAGTGGAGAGGTGGCTCCTAACTTGTATGACCATAAAGAAGCTTTAAACTAATTTTAATAATTACGAGTTTTCTTTTAAAGAAAGTTTCTACCAAACTGTCGAATATTGTAGAGCCCAGTGATGCACAGAGAGCAAGAAAAATTCTTGAAATCATGTGCCATTAAAATTAGAAAAAGAAAACCTGATCAATGGCCCTTTATATTGTGCTCGTTGCACTTCAATAGATTATTTACCCACTTTGATGAATTATTTAAAAGACTCATGGATCCTTGAAGTATTCTTAAAGTAAACTTTTCTATCCCAAAACCTAACTTAAGCAATTCTAATTCGTCACTTTTTGCAACCCTCATGTCTCACCAATAATTCAATGAACTCGAGCAGAATGTCGTGCTCATCTGCCGCAGTCATCATGTCTGTTGGCAAATCTTTACTGGCCACGGTGCTAAAGAGTTAATTTCATTGAACTCTTCATCATAGCAAAAAATGTAGGAATAATTTACAAAGAAGTAGAAACTTAGAGAGATTCTACTGAAGGTCATTCTGCTTGTACGCAATTCTAAAACGTAGACGATCAGTTAATGTCTGTTTATGAGCTAAACCAGAACAAGCTGACACTTGTAACAATATTGATATAATTTAGGACTAGTTTCTGGTATGGGAGACAGGGTTGACGGACTACGTATGATTTAGAATGATCACAAAACCACTAGAACAATGATCTTTTTGAGCACATTAAACAATATCAAGTCAGATGAATACCAATTAAATTATGCTGTTAGACCAGGCAGCTCTCGCTGATGTACGCAGCTCTGTCAGAAAGCAGTTTCCTGTCTTACGGGCATCATCACGAGAGAGAAGAGGCAAGGAAAGAGACCAGGTCGAAATGAGGGCTCGTAATTAGGGGCAGGTGAGCATCCTCTTCTCCCAAGGATCTCTAATCCCCTCTCAAGAATATTTATTGACGTTCATCTCTTCCCCAGCTATTACACTCATATTATAGTAAAATTATATCATGTTACTGACACATACCATTGTATGGCTCTATCACACCTTCCTCGCACCCTCGACTAAATCAGTTTTTTAACAAGACGTTTCTGACTTGTTCTTTTCACACGTCCTAACCATCTTCATTAATACGCTCCATTCTATCCTATCTGGCAACATACTCGTGACACCTGCTCTCTGTCGCCATTCCTCATTTCTAATCTCTACAAACTTGGTAGTTCCTACTTTGTTTCTCAAGCACGCCGATTGCTCCAAGTTTTATCTTCTCTGTGCTTTTCTCAGTCCTAAGGCATTGCTGTGTCGAGACATCTCACACAGTCTCTTTTTTGCACTCATACCAGGGTTTCAAAACTTAAATAATCATTTCCATGTTCACCATGTTTTTCGTGAAAAAGATGGAAATGAATATGAACCAATCTAATTTACTCAAAATCAATATTTCACATCAGCACGTGAAGGCTCTCTTGTTTACATTACTGTTGTAGAATTTACTGTTTAGAACATTAACAAAATATTATTTAGTATTCGTTACCCCACAGAACTGAGGATCTGAAGATGTGCAGTTTCTGACTGCCGCTTAAATAGATTCAAGCACCACTAGGCAAGAGGGTTCATCCTCTGGTATATGTCATAATAAATTTTTAAAGACAGCTACAAAATATAATAAGTGAGATAATTTATCAGTAAGAAAAACCATTAAGTGATAAATGTCTCTCGTGTCTTTTGTTTGGAGGGAAGAATCGGTGAAGTCAGAAATTTTTTAGATTTAATAAAAAAAGAACACTACACTACCTACTTTGAGTGTAGTGGTCAGTTTTTGGTCAATTATATATCTGAAGCTGAAGTGAAAAGGAAGAAAGATACAGATATAATTTACTGTAAAACACGGCGAGGCGTCAAAATTTAATGAGAGCAATGTTTAAATATACGTAGAGGGGATAAATGAACCCAAACCCAACAGGAAAACGAAATCTATTGGAAAAATACCAATGAGCAATGATATACGAATAGATAATTTATTCAGTGTGTCCTCTCTTTAGCGTTCGCTTTACATAGCATCCAATCGAGAGGGAACTGAGTCTCATGTACGCCGCATGACTCCTTTATCAGACTTGACTTGTAGTGAGAAAAGCGTTTCTGAGATAAGCAACGCTGCTGTAATTGACGCACCTGACATCCTTCTTTAAAATGGACCAAGTAGCCAAGTCTACCGCAATCTGAATTGTAAGAAGCTATATTTCTTTAGTAAATCACTTGAGACGGTTCTTGAACCACTTTTTGGTCATATGTGTTTGCAATATGAGCAGGCGCACCATTTTGGGTGAACAAATATCTATCACCAAATGTATTTTCAAGCCAAGGATGATTTTTTCAGCAAAAAGATTCTCACAAACAAGCGCAGTTGATCTTTGCATTCTGTTCATGAGAAGAGGCAACTTTTATCTACATGAGCTACTCCAGCCATCATACGATGACAAAGATGCATTCTAGTGCTGGCAGAAAACCTCTCAAATGAGTTCGAGTAAAATTGGTTATTCACTGGTGAAAATAGTTTTAACAGTGAAGATCCTTTCGTGCAATCACGTTAAAATTTTGTCAAAGTATGAGTATTTTCATTTTCCCTACTGAAAACGTACCAGTAAATCTTTATCCAGGTAGGAAACTGCTTAAGCCCTTCCTCCTCCTTTTCATTGCTATTCTCTGAAATGTACTCATGAAACAACCCAGTCTCAATTTAACCTATGAAACAAATCAATCATTCATTAACAATTCTGATACTTGTGCTGCTATTCATATGATACTCTTCAAAACATTCTGTAAATCTAAACCTTTTGTGTTGCTGCAGGAAACTATCACATTGCACCAATTGCCAACTCTTTCATACCCTGCTCAATATTATTTTTTTATAATATTATCGAACACATGTCACATATGGCTCTAATTACTAACACTTGATTTATAGCCAGTTCTGTTCCTAAATCAACCGTCTAGATCCCGCTTCAATAGAATATACCATGCAATATAAGCCATCTGAAATTAAGGTTGTTAAGTTGACTCTCAGCATTTGTTACTGAAAAACAAATATTTATCCAACCATGAGCACGAGTTGCTAGTAGCAATTAATGTAGCATGTCACCACAGTATCTTTTGAATGCGTCCTCAACGACCGGGAGAATTTGAACCGTAGGTAGTCAAGCTACTTCCACCACTGGCACACGCAAAACTTGACAGCTGGTTCGAGCTTTCAAAGCGGTTCCAGAGTTTATTCTCCCATGCACTCTTAATTGAGAATCTACATATATCGAGTAGAATTTGCGCTCAAATGAAACATGTTTTTTCTGAATATTTGGTGTTAATCTGCAGCATGATATTCGTATTGATATTGCAGCCACAGACCATCGACCGCAGTCTACGAGTAGACACCGAAAAACTGCGATTAAGAATGCAGAAGTTTAGAATGCATGATTACAGACACAAAAGAGGCCTCGTCGCACGAGCCCAACAGCAAGTATCTCGTTGATTGGATTGATTAGCAAAATTTATAATTAATCATTTTAAAGTAAAACAACATTGAACAAAATCAGCGTTTTTTTATTTTTTTATTCAATGATAAGGGGACACGAGCGTTAAGCGACTAAGTGTAGGAGGGGAAAGGCCATTGGCCATCAAAAGTTGAGTAACGCTGCAGTTTAGACCATGGTTTAATTTCTGAATCCTGGGTTTATATTTTTGTGTTCTGTTTTTGCCCAAACAGAGCCTATTTACTCAGCATCTCTCAACAGGCGAGAAGTAAATTCCGAAGTTTCATCTAGCCGCGCAGACTGTTGTAAATTCAGAATACATTTTCCCATTCGTTCTAGCAAAGTATGAAACAAAATGAAAATTTATAATTTTTCAGGAGCGTACAATGTGCTCTACTCTATAAGACGGTATTCCTATCCAACGAAAAAAAATTAAAAACTTTGCGGAATCAAAAAATAACTTGATAAAAATATGGTTATTTTATCAATATGCTGAGCAAAAGATCTCTGAAGAAAAATATATGAATAATTGCCTTGGAACCTTCACTCCTGAAAAATATTTCTCCCCACTGCCATCCCGACTGATGACGCACGGCCTCACAGACCACATCATACAGCCACCATTCCTGACACAAAGAGATCCAGCGCTTCCATTACTACTCTTAATTCTTTCAAAATATTCCATCAAAAGTTACTGAAAATCTTTCTTGATAATCATAAATATCTTAAGATATTTTATATAATGCGCAGGAAATAACTTCGTTCTAAACAAATTTCTGTAGAAAGATGTACATATATAAATTTATTTAGTTGTTAGGTATAAATACAAGTATGTCACTTATAACTAAAACTTTCAAGTTTCATTGTATTATTTACCCCAGTTTCATTAAGAATTTCAAACATTGTTAATGGAAAAAGTCTAACTGATGTGGTACATTGATTTATTCTTCCTTGTATCTAAGTAATTAAACTACATAGTTAAGGCTTCTCCCTCAAGTGATTTATTCTTGAATGCCAGGTGTAATGGGACTTCTTAAACACTACATTAGTAATTTCATGCCTAACTTCGTAGTAGATCTTCTTCGTAGTAGATCACAGAAATATTTCTCTCATTTGAGGTTACAGCGCAGCCAAAAAAATACATACATCATTTCACATTAAATGAAAATGAATTTAGAACATGTGACAACTATCAAAAAGTATAATGAACAAAAACGTACAAATGTACCATCAACATACTTCGCTTAAATTCTACTGTGAATAGGTAGTCTTCTAATTTCAAAGATTCTTGAATTGACAAGACGAGGATATTTCATCTGCGCTGTCTAGGCCCTCATCCAGAGTTCATATATAGAGCTACTTAATTAAGTATTTGAGAATGTTATTATGCAAAGCAGAGATGCTGGCCTCATTTTGGGCGATAAGGACAATGTAAAGTTCAATTAGACTCCTTATATGAAGGGTAATCTTATTTACCGGCTTTATTAAGCAGAGTATCGGGTATCAAGGCTACCTGCTCCACCACCTAATGAGCTACTGTGAGGGAAATTACGCCGCATAAATAAAGTTCAGGTGCATGGTTCCGATGACGGACCTACAGTACCGAGAGGCGTTACTGGATAGCATCTTACAGGGTACGTTGCGTCAGATCTATTTAAAGAATATCATATCACCTATTATCTGTCATCATTGTTTACACCAGCATCTGACTTGATCTCTTTAATCTGAGACTCGAACGGTGCAATTATATTAATTTAACCATTTAAAAAACTTTTTCCATCGAAGCCAATCGAAATCAATATCTACTTTCATTATCGCAGAGATGATCAGAGCGAACAATTAATTTCAAGCTCGTTCCATCAACTACCGTCGGATGCCCGGACTCTTGAAGCCAAATTGTGCCTCATAAAGCACTTTACAAATGAGCTCGCATTCTAACATATGTTTGGGGTAAAGTTAAAGTCTTTATCATGCACGGCAGCAGCCTCCATCAGTCATGGCGGTGCAGCAGAGCAAGGTAAGGCGCACAGTAGCAGACAGAGGCCCAGCGTCTCACATACACCGCCTTTAATTAGCAGACTGGCCGACGATGTTTAGCAGGAGCAATCAGACACTATCGCACTTAATATCGTGTCGTCAGGACGATAGATGTGCTCCCCTACCAGCAGGAAAGGCTCCTCTTGATTTTAATATAATGTGAACCCCTTAATTTGGGCGGCCCTGCACCGCACACCTTCTGCTGCTCGCTGATGCCGTCGAGCTGTAGCGTCTTGAAGCAGAACACATCGTTTTGTCTCACTTGACAGAACGCGAGCATGTTAAATTGTATTTAATAAAACAAGAGATATTTTGTCCTACCAGACAGAACACGAGTATGTTAAATTGCACTTGACAGAACGCACGCATGTTTTGTCGCACTTTACTCTAGGCTTCACACCGTTCAGTTGCTCTACATACAACATATTTGGACGTGCTGTGACTTTGCTTAGCGAGAAGGAATTTTCACAACAGGCTTCGGGGCGGGGCTGTGGTTTGGCAGACGAAACCTTCACACTCAAGTCCAGAGAATTAAATGAGAATAATGTGTTTTGTTTCAGAAACATTACTTTGAGGATATTAGAATATGTATTAAAATTCAAACTATACAAGCACGGGCAGTACTTGAGTGTTTATGTGGCATGTGCAGTAGATATACATACGAGTACTGTATATCGTACATGAAAACTGCGTGTTCAAAAATCGCCATATATGAGATTTTTCTCTCGATTTTGAGGTAGGATAAGAACAATGCAACGCCATGTGCATCGTTTTCGCAGCGTGGCCAAGTTTTTATCAGCCATAAGTTCAGTTCAAAGAATAACATCCATCACTCAATGGAACAGTGAACGTCTCCACCGTCAAATCAAGCCGAGCATCGTTGCCTAAATCCTGCATTTGTTCTGCCCTATATCGCCTCTATTATATAGTTCTGTAGTTTTTGTGGCGTTCTACCCTGTTATTAATAATTTAAGGTAATTCTTCTCTTATACATATATGAAGGAGTGGAGCTGTCGCTTTGTCCACCTACATTTGTATTAACTAACTAGTTAATACAAATGCAGGTGGACAAAGCGACAGCTCCATTCCTCTTTTCATTCTGTTGATCTGGGAAAGTATTAATTAGTTCTGCATTTGTTCTGTCCTTCTACACGTGTGATAATTAGTTTTGCTTTCGCCCTATTTTTATGAGCGCCCATTAATTATGTCGAGCAGAATAATTAAGCAGGTTTGCTTAAAGCTCCAAGGCACTCCTCCTGGACATGTCGTAGTTTTATCATTTTTGGAGGATACACTTTACGATGAAGGCGAGAGGGCGGTGTTGCCGTCTCTGAGTTTATCCCTGAGGCTGAGAGCTTTTAATGCCGCTTCCAAATGCAGGAATGTGAACTTTATTAGCGACAGCAGCGTTTTCTGCGATCTTATGGCAGCAGTTTGTAAAAATTCCTCTAGTTCAGAGCCGATGCCCTGAAACTTGTAGGGCGAATTCAATGAGACACAAAAATGAGTGAAAGTCGGACTGTATGAGTTTAATCTGCTTCAACCCTGTATTTTATTAAGGGCTTCATCAAGTCAGGCAAGATAACAACTTTATGAAAATAAAAACTGAGCTTATTTAAATATGATTCTGTATCGTGAATATGAAGAATGCAATTTGCTATTTTGTAGATATTATCAAGACAAAATGAGGAATAAATTATTTTCTTTGTTAAAAGAGACGCAATCATCCTGAACTCTTCATTCATTGAGATGCTGATATTGATGCAGAAATTTAAAAAGGATTAATAATTTGGGGCTAATGAATTTACAAAAAAAATTTTTTTTAGGTTTCTCCTTTGTTTGAATATTTCGGATGAACTCAATCCTTTTTCATTCTTCTCTAGTATCAACTTTTGCATCAATTCTATAGATATTGTCAATAGTTAATGGTTAGCCATTTTGCGAACTAATGTTCTAAAAAAGTTTGGCATATCCTTGATAATTAATTTAATGAAATCAAACTGTGTAATACATGCGAAAAAATAATAGTTACGGCATGGGACTTCGGTACACGGCATGGGACTTCGGTATTGAACCAAGAATGGGCCAAACGGCTCGTTCCTATTGCCTTATTCTATTCTATTCTATTCTTATTTGAGAGTAAGTAACAGGAATTATGCTCTATCCTTTATCTCCTAGACACCTTATAGCAGGTGAAGAAATCATTTTGAAAACACGACATTTGAGCAGATGAAAATTATTCGCTTAAAAATCGTTTAGCAAAGAAAGTGATGTCCTCAAGACTTTCCTCATCAGTGACTCAGGTTTGCACTGAGTAAGCGAATAACTGAGGGACAGCAAAACAGCGCTGCATATGAAAGCGATGTTGGTAAGCAAATTTAAATAATAATTTAGGAGCAGCGAGTGCTGCTCTTAATTTAAGTTGGTGTTTCTGAATTAAATGTGCATTTACTTTGACGTGTTGGTGAAGTTTTCAAGGCTTCGAAGTCTGGTGCTTAGTTATATTCTTAAATTTACAGTATAGAATACACAGTGATGGCCTAGGACACCTGAAGGTCAAGCCCCCCTACACAATATCAGGACATGATCATCGCTATTCCTCGTTGAGGTCAAAGTTAATGAGACAAAAAGAAAACGACAACAAAATTGCCAACTTCTAAACATCGTACATTTTAAAACAACATACATTTCAAAGACATTGCAAGGTAAATGTGACTTTGTGTGTGCTTTGTTGTGCAATGTTTCAAAAATGTACATACTTTCACTGTATCGATTCAGTAAATAAAAGCTTATTAGTTACATTTACTGTTTAAACCTAATAATTGATAGCCATTACGTACATTCACAGTTTTACTGCAAGTATTGATGATCGATCTTCCCCACCTGCAATCTGCTTTTTCTTCTACAACACAGCAAACTAATGCTCCATTATTTGTTATTTGGGCTTTTTCAATGAAATTTCAATCCCTGTACCCCACTATAGGTACTGTTTAGCCTGATCTGGAGATCCGTTACGACTTTCTGCGGTGCCTACGTGATGTTGAGATCGTGAACCCAGTCGAGAGTTCAAGGGGTGGCGCTGCATGAGTGTTGTTCAGTCAGGAAAAGAAAATTTCTTCATTAGAATATTTACCAGTCATGTCCATCTGCTCTTCGTATTATAACTGCAAACTTGTTGTGTACAATTACTTCAAGGGATTTGAGAAAATTAATTATATTTTTCTCGTAAAAAGACTACTCGATCTTACATCAAATGAGGGTAAAGAGGTTTGTTACTTAAAGTTTATCATATTAATGACACTTGACACTATTTTGAATAAGGACAGTAGTTAAAATTAATTTTTGAACGAAAAAACTTTTACCAATATTTAAAGTATATTCATGTACATGAATTGTTCATCACTTTCAACTTCAATTTCCTTAAAGCCATACATGCAATTAGTATGCTCATGATTTTGCTAAGTATTAACCCAAACTGGAAATAAATTTCTTGTAGTCCCATCGAGTCGGACCCCAAATGAGGATTATTTTTTATAGGTTTCGTCATAATGTTAATTGTTTTGGTGTGGAAACACTTCATACACAAAATGTTCTCACACTTTTGCGCCCTATTCAATGACAGTGGGTTCAATGAAATTAAGTTCGTTGTAAATTCATACAAACAACGAATCTGAAACAGAAACTACATATATGGTAGCAACCTCTGTTGAGCATCCTTGCTGCAACGACAAAGCTATGAGATGTATTCTGAATATAGAAGAGTAATTAAACGTATGTTACGAAACTCGTTGTTATACGCGCAACTTGAAGTGCAAGGATGCTATGCAGTGTATTTCTAGGTGCTTTTATCAAATTTGACCCCGAATGATTATTATATTCTGTAGTTTTTTATATCTTGCCACTTGAAGTGAAAGATGTCTAGAGGGAACGTGAACGATGTGTTTTGCACACTTTTGCACCCTATTCATTGCCAGTGAGTTCATTCACTGAATATCGTAGTAAACTCGTTGAACGTTGAACCTGAAACATGAAGTTTATTCTAACATGCTTTGTTGAGTGTTTCAGCTTCAACAACATGGAAATGAGATGTATTCTCTTTACAGAGCAGTGGTTTCGACGTTTTTAAAGACAGCTGTTCAAATTCATTTTAATCAACGAGGAAAATGCTGTGCAATGTATTTTAGTATACTTTCAACAAATCAGACACCAAATAATGGATGTTCATCATAGGATTTTCTATTATGCCAATTAGTGTTATCCATGCCGTAGAACAATGAGTTGAACTATGGGAAATTTTTGGTAAACTTTTTTCAAACGACAGATATGAACAGAAAGTCCATGGTAATTAACTATGCCTAGCATTCCTGCTTCAACAGCATCGATATGAGATGCATTCTGTGTAAAGAGGTGGAATTTTAACGTAAGTAACGAAGTCCCTTCTAATTCGCTAAAATAATGTTAGAAAAATGCAATGCATTAGTGCCCAGATAGCAAAATACTACTAGAATATATATTTCATTACTTTATTAATCCGAAGTCCGTCTGTAATTTTTCATTCCGTTCCCTCCTACAGTTTCCACTTGTCAAGAACGACGCTTCCTATGTCTTGACCATTTCTTCGTTATCGAACGTAAAGAGGGCCTCACTTAAAGGTGACCTCTTGAAAAAGTGCTCTGCTCTTCTACATGCACGTGCTCCTTAATTGTTCTTTCATGCTTTTGGAAGTCGAATCACCGTTCTATCTCGTCAACAAAAAATGCCCACGTAAATCACTTACAGTCTTCGCTTGCTCCTGATGATTCAAACTGACTATCGAGGTCTCGCTAGCGGTAAGCCACTTACGGTTGAAATATTGGCATGTCATGTGCGTGCATAATTAATGGGTCGTAAGCAAGAAAAACAGGCGCTTCATCGTCCATAAAAACGGTCAGTAATAAAATGTTATGTCTTTTACGTTCAAGTACGTAATGCTACAACATTTTGGTAACAATTCAAGAATAACGGCAAAGACAAAGTGCTCATCCATGTAGCACAAACATTCATTATGGTGAGAAAAAAAATCTTTCTCTATTTCGAGTCCGCTCGTTCTGGCTTGGTAATTAAATGTGGATCTTCCGTCACTTCATGCTGTTGATGACTCATGCCTCAGCCTCTTGAAGTGATGTAACATTTTAGGAGCTGCCAATTTTTGCTACCACCAAGCGCTTATCACCATTCATAAAAAGCCTTCAACCCAAGTAATAGTCAACAAAAGATCTAACTGTAATTCATAGTTAAGGCAAGATAAAACAGAGCGTGTGCCTATGTACATTTAGAAGCTATAATAGTATGAAAATGTTTCTATCAATTGTATCTAACTCAGCTAACACAGCCACTATTTAAGTATGTCCAGTCAGGTTACTACAACAACCCAACATAGGAAAATGAAAATTGAACAGCTAAACCTTTCGATTAGCTTTCGAACAAGCTCCATGGCGATCAAACACATGTCATGTGGGAAAAATCATAATAGCTGTATCAGCGTGTTGCAAATCTAACAGTCAGTTGTGCTACATACTGATGAAGTTCACTATGACTGTCGTACGTTTCAACACATTGGACAACTGTGCTGTGTTACGTTCGCTCGACTCTTTTCTAGTCAACTTCGCCATTTGCTTTAATAGCATATGCACCTTGTGCTGCAGAACAGCAGCACCTACCATTTTCATTGCTTCCAAACGGACAAGCATTTAAATTAGCTCAATGACCTCATTACTTAAGCCGAACAGCAGAGTATCGACGAAGCAATATCTGAACCTTTCAAAGATCACGCGCTGAACATCACAAGAAGCGGCGGCAGCGCTGTATCAATAGAGCACGTAGGCCGTCATAAGGATAGGTCATGCATGGCCTCAGGCTAACCGTATGCTCAACGGCAGCGAGGTCACCTCAGAACTGGAGCACTGCTCTTGATTAGAGTGCACTAGATTTAAAATAAATTATTGCAGTACATTGGTAAGGTCACCTCAGAATCTGAGTACTGCTCTGGGACAAGATGCGTCAAGGACGACAGCTAAATCCCTGTTTTAAAGCAGTATTATTTTAGGAAAACTAGAGCAGAGTCGAACTGAAATTTTATGGGAAGAGTTCTGTTATTCGTTATTCCAAATCACTTTTGGACTAAAATTGGGACTTTGGAGAGGGAAAATTTAAAACAACTGATAAACTACGTTGCAACAGCAGAAGGGTAGAACTGGAGCGCTGCGTGTCTAAATAAGGATCACCAGTAGCTCAATGTGAGCTACCTCGGCATTGAAAGAGTTTACGAGCTGAAAAGTAAAATTATTCAACGTATTCGTGTGTGTTTCCAGATGGTCTACTTTACCGAAGAAAACTAATACACTGAAATATCATAACTCATGACGTACAACATTTGTTTGTTAAGACTTCATGCACGAACGAACGTAAATCTAAACTCCGTTTGCTTGCATCGATATGATCTGCAATACAATCTTGTTTCGAAACTTTTGTGCCTAATCGACAAACGATTTTTAATGTGTAAAAGCCTAAAGAAAAACAGCTTTAAACTAGCATCAAATAACGATACATAGAACTATGGATAGAAATTTCTCTCCGATGTTTGGATCAGAGGCGGAAGACGATCCAGTTGACGATGGTGTAACCGACCAAGCAGATTCCCCTCCATATTTTCCGGAAACCCATAGAAATTACTTTCATTTCTGAGTAACTTATACTGAGTTATTCTGAATAACCCATTCGTTAACTCTATATGGATTAATCATTTCAGTAGAATATTGAATCGAGTATTAGTGCGGCTTAATATGAATCGAAAAACCAGTGAATGATTGCGAGAGAAGAGTTTAAGCTACCTATCATGATTTTTTCTGGAGGGCCGTATAATACACACTCGTGCTTCAGAAGCAGATGCTGCGACGCGATAGCCTTCATGCGGCGCTTTGGAGGAGTAAGATGCTCTAATTTAGTGCGGCGGAAGCCGAGGCTTATGAGTCAGATCATCGATAGCAAGGCACTAAAGTGCTGACGTAAATCATACTTTGACTAGGATTGATTACCCAATAATGATGGCTACCCCTGATAATTAAACAGCACAAGCACTTATTCATGAAACAATAGCTTGCCTTCTTGCACAAAAAATCCTTCCACGAGCTTGTAAATAATATTTCTGAAAACAATTGTTCTAGATAATTATTTATAATCTAACTATAGTAATAATATGGTTCAAATCAGTTTCTGTTGCACAATGCATGCGCCTTACATTTTTGTTCGTTGTACAATAGATGCGAGCTGAAATTATTATTCAGCATTCATTCTCTGGAAGGATTGGAACAGTCTAACCAATCTTATCGTAACGACGAACTCATGTATGTCTGGAAAACTCAGTAAACCGATACTCTGTATTTGTGCTATCTGTACTTCTCCATAAACATGAACCCTAGAGCTCGGAAAGCATTTTTGTTTCGACCGTCAGAAAAAATGGACTAAATAAGAGAGTCCACGCGTGAAACAGTACACCACAACACGGAGCATTGTGTTGTGAGCAGAAGCCTTGCACCGAAGTGAAGTGGCATTGAGGTGAACGCATTAGCCATGCAGACACAGTGGTCTGGTCTGAAGGAAGCGCTCCAGTATATCACAGTATGCTAATCATATTGCAATCGATGGAAGCCAAGGGTAGCCCAGCTACCTGCTCACTTAACATTTCCAGGCCAACTCCACTAATCGAACTCTAGAAGCGGACAATTTTAAGTACGCTTTACTCGAGACAACGTCTAGACCATGGGATAGTTTGCATACAATTTGTGATTACGAGCGTAACTTTAATTCCCAAACATGCCTTACCATAAAAAGAAACCGAATTAATATATTCATACAATTATGTATTCACTTGGTTGAGGTATTAATTAATTTTTCCCGTGTGGTCTTTATGAGGAGAAACCTGTCTTTCAAAACCCATTGGGATGCAATAATTGTAGCATTTATTTTTTCATCAAGCAATACAAGGCAGAGACAATACAATCATTGCTGGCCTAAAACAATGCAGTAAAAATACAATTTTCGTGAGAAGGGTGAAAGATTAAAGAACAATTTCTCTGACCCAAGTAGCTACAATGCAGATAATTTAAAGATAACTGATTTTTTTTCACAAACAGCTTCAAGTGTTGGGCATCGATGCTATCGGCAGCTCCGCCATTTCTTTACGAGCAAACGAAGTGAAAACTCTTAAGACAGATGAAAGCACTCAGTATAGTCCAGTGCTGTGTAGGGCGTACCTAAAAGCATCCTGTTGTTATAATCAACTTGTATCTTCAAACTTTTAGTATATAGCTTCAAAATAGTAAATCAGATACTGACTTTAATTTCTTCGTAATACACTTTCTTTTAATGTCTTGCAAATTCAGTTCACTAACAATTTTGCATTGAATATATTTCATCCAAAATTATTCGTAGGGAGTTTTACAAGCTGGCTGCTGTTTGTTTTCGACGACCTAAAAAAATATTCATAAAATTTCAAGGAAACGTTATCAGGTCTCCCATGTTCGAAGTAACTTGACCCAATCTGTTGAAGTGAGGCAGGCCGGTCCCGTGTTTCCTTGCTAGAACCTAAATTAAGTCAATGGCTTAAATTTCACTCCATTGAGTTCAACTCTTTCCAGAAAGGTTAATTGAGGGAAAAAATATTTTAAGGGCATTTGGAAGCTTTAAGACCGAGTATCGTCCCACACAGTAGTTAAATCTGCCTCCGCCCGCGTAGAGGTCAAAGATCTGCTCTGCATTTGCCTCCAAATGACCTGAATTGCTTCTCTCTAACACCGATGCATGATTGGGCCTCTGAATACCAGCTTCCATTGCCCTAAAACTTCCTGAAGCACCAACATTTGTAGTGACATTTGAGACAATGCTATCTTTGGGAGCTTCGTGCGATTTTAAAGTGAAAGACAAAAAGGGTCATGAATTCACTTGCTTGAACTGGATAAGTCAATGGTCGATACATAAAAATGGAAATGAGTAGTTAGCTTGCAATGGATGGCTCAATTTCTTAAGATTAACACCTCAAATCAGCGTAAAAAGAAGACTTTTGTTATCATTTTCTAGAATTCCACTATAGGTATAATTTTTCCTTTAAGTAGCATGTATCTAGTGTTGACAACTTTCTTTTCGAGTTCAGTCAGCAAAAGTATGTTCGAGTGACTCAATATAGTTAAAATCTTGATGTTCATTTTTCTGCAATCCTGCTCCTCTGAAAATGTGAAACAAACAGGGTATTTCTAAAATAACTTGCAGCATACTAACACAAACAGAAAAACAAATTCCCAACTAAGTAATTTTCATAAGTAAAACTGAAAGTTTTCAAAATTTTTTGTTTGTGAGATTTGTCTTTAAAATCAAAAGGTTGCTTTAAGAACATGCACCAAGAATAGAATGCTATCAAAACTAATGAGATCGAGTGAAAGTACTTACATTTACCTAAGAAAAAGCATGCAGCCACAGAAGCAAAGATGCCGAAAAAATCATGGTATGAATACATTCTACCCTATCATTATATTACTGGTTCATATTCACATCAGCATACTACCGACGGCACGACTGGTAGATCATTGTACCATAGAAGCTCATTCACATCAGTATACTGCAAATTTCTGCATGATGATCTGTAAAATTCTCGTACGTTATCTTGTATATAAATACTGAGAATCTAACAAGTATTAAGCACTTTAAATAACTTGTTACTTGCGTTTGCTTGAATTCAACGAAAGTTCTCACCGCTCACCGACCTGCAAGCGGGAACCAAGCGCTTCACATTAGCAAAGCCTTCCTTCCTCAGTTTCTGCACCGCCCGCGAGAACTAACTGAATAAAGCTCGTGATGTCAACAGCTCGAGACACACTACATGTCGCACGTTCTTTGTTCCATCTAGAAAAGCGTCGTTCTTTAAAGCATGAGGTGCAAAATGGTTCATTACTGACCCACATAAATACAATCTTCGTCAACTTTAAATTTCCTACCTGCAATCTCATTGTTATTGTGAGTACCTGGAGAGACAGAATCTGTGCAGAGTCATTGGTAGTTTTTACGACTTTAGAACACACTAAGTTAATTATTGTGGTCAACAGCCAAAGCGTGTTTGCGTAGCAGATGCAAAGTTACTGATAATCATCAGCTGAGTTCAGCGCCTGCCTGGGACTCGCTGGGGCTGCTCATCAAAAAGTTAATTAGAGCCTTGGTAAAAATGACACTTTTGTACCCGATTTCATTTGCTCGTACAAGAGCCAGCATTTGCTGAGAGCAGAGGGCGCTCTACAGAAGGTCTCTGAACTCCAAATACTTCTTCATCTTTCGCGCTTCTCTCACGAGTTAGTTTACTTTAGTAAATTGTTGAATAAACCTAAAGTTTTGATTTTGATTTAGCGGAAATTGGGAAATTTTCTTTTTAGAAACAATGTTCTTTAAACTTTGAATTAAAGGAGTCTGTTTTTTCATACATTGAAAGATGAAAATTTGAGAAGTCCTTCGAGTTAATCTAGTTTGATTTAATGAGTTAATAAATTATCTAGGATAATTAACTAAGATTCTTCGAGAACTAATTTTTTGAAAAATATTCTGCAATCGTTCGTGTGAGCAAATTCACTCAGTCTTCTGAAAAACAAATGAGGGAATAAAAACTTTTACGATGTTTGAAAATCCATTGTTGAATATTTTGTTAATCGATGAGATAGGTATAAACTGTTTTATTTTCTTCCTTTCTTTCTTTCTTCCTTTCTGCAAAAATGGAAGTAAAGAAGTTTGTAAAAAAATTATGTCATTTTTCACTCTTTTTAGTCATTCGGTTGGCCAAATGTCCATTCGGTTTTTTATCTTGAAGTTCCTATTAAAACCAAACAGAATTTTTGGCCAAGCAAATAAATTGAAGTAAAAACTCTCTTAAGGATCGACAAAGAATAAAAATATTTGCTACTTTTTCGGTCAACGAACAAAATATTGGAAAGCAGCTAAAAGCATTTACCTGTTGCTGCATCAATTATTAGCGAATTGAGTTGCCCGCTTGTGCTGCGACTAAGATACGGCTACGTTATGACTGGGCTTTGACTGGGTTATGACTAGGCTGCGACTGGGCAGTCAGCTCGTGCTGCCACTGGACTGTCAGCTAGTGCTGCGACTGGGCTGTCAGCTCGTGCTGCGACTGGGCTGTCAGCTCGTGCTGCGACTGGACTGTCAGCTCGTGCTGCGACTGGACTGTCAGCTCGTGCTGCGACTGGACTGTCAGTTTGCGGGTTCTGTCTGTAATCTAATTGGGAGCACTCACATTGTGTTGCGTCGTCAGTGTTGTTCCAGGAAAACTTTTAAACATGTGTTCTCTTTTTAAAGACTAAAGAATTATTTTCTTTGCATTGCTCAAACATTTTACCGGGTCCATTAAGACAAAAAATTTGCATACACATCATTACATTTTTATTGCATTTTTAAACGAAAAATATTGAGCAACATACGCAAAACTTACCAACATATATCAAGAAGGTAGAAAAATCCAACGTAGTGGTGGGAAAAATTATTATTCATGATGTCACATGTGATTCAGACAGTTGCAAAATATAGGAAGTGCGTAAAGAAAACAAGATGTTTTAACAGTAAAATGCATGCAGATAATAAACGCCGTTGGGGAATCAGTGCCATTTGTAGAGAATGCGTTCATTGGGGAAGCGGAGCGTGAGATCTATGGAATGTAGGAGTAAATTAAAGACAAATTGAGAAGTCATTTGGTTAATATAATTTTTTGTTATATTCTTGAAAACAGGTGAAATATTTTGAAAATAGTCACAACAGGCCTTGTATTTTCCCTCGCAAAAGGAAATAACAAATTTGTTTAATTGAATAGGAATGCAAGCTTGTACGAGGACGAGACTTGTATTGAAGAAATAAAAATCGCAGGATATCTGGAAATCATTTTCTTGACTAGAGGTGCAGAATATTCCAAAATTTTGGTATTTTGTGCAAATCTTAGAATAAATTATGTATGGTTTTTAAGTGTTTGTATATATTTCTCACTTATTGGTCATTTAATAGTTTCACGTCATTTTTCCGTTCATAATTTCTTATGTGTAGAGGTTTGAATTCCTCCTCTTGCGATTTGGATAAATAAGAAGTAGGATCATATATTATTATCGCCACAAATACTACGCTGCACCAGATCTACTTCAATTAAGTCACGTCCGTAATGTACTATATTTCGGATAATAAAATTGTTATCACTTAGCAGGTATACGTTTACATATCAGCATACGAATGTCAACACATTGACATCACATCATAGGATGTCAACCCGACTGTGTAGAAGCTGCACAATTTTCAAGGCAAGCGTAGCTCAGTTGATTGCTTCACAATACGCGTTTGCCAGTTCTTTTGGTTGTTATTAGTTTATATTCATAAAATTTTAGATTTAAAACCCATAATACTCATAAATGAAGCATCTTCCTGAGAGATGAAGCACGTGCATACGACATTGATTGATGTCCATTGCTAATTCCTTGCTGTACAATCATGCTGTGCTTTTAACTGTGGCCTTCAGTTTTAGGCGGTTCCAGAAGAACACACGCGTGGAGACCTGTAAACTGTTGCAAAGCTGTGCGAGTCTAGGCGCACTCACTTCAAGTATTGGGCCAAAATGTGGCAAGTTTTTTTGCGATGTTGCTACAGCTGCTGCTGCTGTTGCTGCTACTGCTGCTGCTGGTGCTGCTGGTGCTGCTGATACTGCTCCTGGCTCCCTAGAACCACCCATCTCGCTCCCCGCAGAACAACTCAATGTTGCACGCAGACATTCAGCTGCGTGTGCTGTAAACAGCATTCTGTCGTTCACTTTGCTCTCTCCTAGCGCCAGGTAAGGTTATCTTGATGGAAGACGACAGTAGTCACTCCTGGAGTGGAGACCAAGTTGTGTCGCGAGTGTTTATGTCACGATCAAATCGAGCGATTGCCTCCAGACAGTCTCAGGACGTCCCATTACTGCCATGGTAGCCCCATACACCAGCTCTCAAAGCCTGGGGCGCCTGCATTGCAAGGCGTAGGTAGAGTGCCAGTAAAACTAATGAATGTAGAAACTCATTATGAATGAATTGCTCGCAGGCACCAATTCAGAAAGAACTATTGAAGGCTGCACTCCGAGAAGCTCTATTGGCAGCTCAAAGGCTCGGCTTGGAAATTTACGGAGGTCTACACGTACTAACATGGCTCCCTCGGGCAGATCTCGAGGACTGGATTAGTTACTGATGGAAGACTGTATAAGGATAGCCCATAATAATTTATAGTCCTCCGCTGATGCCTGAAACAAATCTAGCGAAGGGCTCTTTGAAACTGAACACCCGTGCTTCGATGGACTAGTATATGCATTTATTCTTAGTATGAGGTTAACTTCAGAAACTATTATTCGTTTCCTCATTTGAATTGTACAGGCACATTCTGCCCAATGAGCCGTTTGAAATTTTAAACAATTGCACCAGTATATCGATATTAAGATTACCTACTTTTATGATTGAAATTATCTTGAAATAGTTTTATCATGTTAGTACTTGTACGCTTCCAATAAAGCTCTTCGATAGTCCAAATCTAATGTCTGTTTATAGAGACGCTTTGTGCCACAGCTGTCGTGAAAATATGCGACATTTTATGTACTGTACACTAGTACAGTCAAAGTAAGCAACAAAAACCGTTGCTCAGACTGTTCCTTATTTTATATAATTACGAATTGAATGTTATATCAGTCGTAATAGAAATTATGATACCGTTAATGCTTCATGTCGGAGTTTTTCCTTGTCTTCACTCGCTACTATTTACAGACACTGCTCAGGCAACGTCTATTAGTAAATGTACAAAAATGATTGAATACTCCAGAGCGGCCGTAATCACCTCTTTATAAATGAGTGCGTGCAGCATCAAATCAACATGGGACTGAATTTAATATCCAGGAGTCGGCCAGCATCAACACATGTATACACAGTTGGCAGCTCAGTAGAGTGAAGTGTAGAACTGAGGGACCAAGGGATGAAGGCTATACATTACAGCCTCCATTCTGGTGTAGAAATAAATGTCAGGGCACATCATGACTTCATATCATAATGATGAATGATCAAAACTTTATCTTTCTTCGAGGACGAAATTGTAGTCGATGGAGGAAAGTTTTTACCACAATTTATAAATACTGAACCTTTGCATTCGAGAATAAAAGTAGGTTTTTGCTCTACCTTGTCCTTATTACACTAACATATCGTGGTTATGAGCACTGGGCTTGTGTTTGAAATGTTCTGCACTTTTTAAAATGTATTTTGGAATTTATTATTCAAAGAAATTATCGGAATAAGCCTCCCTATTTATAGTGACTCGTACCCAGCAGTGACATATACACACAAAATCAGTTCGTCACGGCGAAACAATTCAACTGTTGATCTAAACAAGCGATTTGGTTTAGGTTAATTTAGTTCTAAAACTGAAATTTCAAAGAATTTTATGCATAATACTGTCAATGAGAGTGAATATTTCATTTTGGAGTCATTCTGACCCAACCCATTTAGTGAACGTTTCCATAGAATGATGTAAATTCCAAAATTTCCCTGTAAATGGGGCACAAAGAGACACTGACTGACTCAACTGTTAATGAAAACTGACAATATCATTTATCGGCAACCATTATTTTACTTCACTGAACTATACCAAGTCAAATTCTTAAAATAGAATAGAATATGGGAACAAGAACAAGCCGTTTGGTCCATTCTTGGGTTACTATTCAAGTCCCATGCCATCTTACTTACAAGCATCAATCATCCACAAGCACCTCAATCACACGCAGACATTTCAGTCACGTACACGCACCGTAATCCTGCACAGACTCCTGGAGTTAAAAAGGGTATGGAATCAGTACTTTATAGAACTGGAAGGGTGGGTCCATCATCTTATATTTGTTCTAGACGGGTTTTGAATGTATTCACAGTGCCAGCAAAAACGATATTCACCGGCAGCTGGTTTCAGGCTCTTGCAATTTTAATTCTTAAAGTGAAGTTTAGAGCTTGTGATGTGAAGTTTCTTACCATTAATTTTAATCCATTATTTTTGGTTTGCACGTTCCCTTCTGAATCAAAAAGCCATTCCAGGGTAACATTGTTAAAGCCGTTGAGATATTCATATCCCGATGAGTCGTCTTAGCAGTCGTCTTTATTCTAGGGAAATGAGCTCAAGCTGCTGAAGACGCCTTTTGTAGCTGAGATTACGGAGTTCAGGAATCATCTTCGTTACTTTAAGCTTATTTTTCTCTATTTTCTCAATGTTTCTTTGTAGGGTAAGAGACCACAGTTCCTCTGCATATTCTAGATGTAGCGGAACTTACGCCTCATAGAGCAGCAAGATGATGTTCTTTTACTCGTATTAAAAGCATCTTGCAATGAAACCTAGGATCCTGCTCGCATTTCTGACACTTTTTCCTGCTTGTTTGTCATGCTTGAGATTTCAGTAAAAAGGTTACCACAATCTCATTGTTGCTGTACTACGTCAATAAATGTGCCATTCATTGTGAAATGCCGGTTAGTAGCATCAACGTATATGATAGAACATTCATCAATGTTGAAGCTCATTTGCCAGGTTTCGATCCATGATAGTAAACGATTGAAGTCGGATTGAATACTTACTTGCGTTTCTTTCAGTAAACGCTCCGTGACAGTTTCGTGTCGTTCGCGAATTTTTTAATTTTACTGATGATTCTGACGTCAAGGTCTTTGATGTAGATGATGAAGAGGAGCTGGTTTAAAACGCTCATTTGGGAGATTCCAGTTGTCACATACGTCAAATCACTGATTTTGTTATGAATCATTACTCTTTGAGTATGATCGGTGAGCCAGTTTTGTATCCTTCGAGAGTAAATGATTTGTATTACATGCGGTTCCATTTTTGTCGTTAGCCTTTCCTGGAGACCTTTGTCGAAAGGGCTTGAAGGTAGGAATACACAAAGTCGTACATAGAATTTACTTCTCCCAAAAAGTCGAGGAGGTTTATTAGATAAAGAATTTAAGACTTTGAGTATTTTTTTCTATCAATTTCTTGATAACCAATGTTGGACTGATTGGGCGATAGTTATTGGGTTATTGTTGGTTCCCCTTTTTGAAAACAGGAGTGAGATTTGCCTGCTTCCAATTCTCCTGAACAATCCCAGTTTCGAGCGATCCATTAAATATGTTTGCTAGGGGTTAGCAAATTTCTTCAGCTGTTTCCTTGAACATTCAGGAAGTAAGACTGTCGGGTCAGTTTAATTTACACGAATATGAGATTAAAAAGATGAGCTGATTTGTGACCCGTTAACTGTGGTTATACGGTCTTGTCAGTATTCCTAGGGGCTTAAGGAGTGAGTGCGGGATTTCAGTTCAAGTATTCACGAGTGAACACGGAAACAAAGTATGTATTTATAAGTTTGGTTTCCCTTATGTTGTCTGTTTGAGTTGAGCCATCATGATTGATCGGTGGTCCAATAGTACTTCTTTTGAGTAGCATGTTATTTACGTATTTATAGAAGCTCTTCGGATTATTTTTTGTTTGCAGTGCAACTGCAATTTATTTATTTCGTTTTGTGTACCTTATTTTTTGATAAACGACCATGCAGGTACAGATAGCTTTTTACGATAGATCTTTTTGGTATCCTTTAATTTTCCTGTACGACAATTGCCTGACAGTTAAAACGCACTTCATTTTTTGTGGTAACAAAGAAGGGTTACATTTTAGTCCCATTCCCCTTGTTTGAATGCACGAGTTTTTCTTTAAGGATCACGTAGTATTCATCAGTGTTTTTGTTCTTCATAGGTACTTCGTAGTCAAAACTTCCTTCAGTTGGAAGTTCGCCCGCTTGTAGTTTACTTCGTTTTTGAGTTGAGTTCTTGGGTTAGCGTCGTGTAATTGGGAGGTGAAGTCTATCATACCGATCACCGATTATATCCGTAACTTTTAGTCCAATAATTTTGTGGTTTGGGGTCGTTATGATGAGGTCAAGGATATTGTTTTGTCTAGTCGTCTCGTTGACATGTTGCTGCAGAGGATTTGTGTTTATCAGATCGATAAACTGAGATCCAGGGGCTTCGTTTTGACGTGTAGTTCAGTTTATGTAAGGCAGATTGAAGTCTCCCATAATCAGATCTGCATGATGAGGACGGAGGATGCTTTGACAGCTATAGAGTTCATTATCATCGCTCACTGTACAAGTTGGGTTCCTATTTACGAGTACAATTTTGATGTTTTTTCTTCGCTGCGGATGAATGGTGAGATTAAGTGTTTCTATTTTTCTGTGACTCGTTTAGTTTTAAATTGTGGTGGATGGTTTCCTATGATAAAAATAGTGGAATCATCACCCACTGCTCAAAGGTTTGTCAACATTGTGCTAGGTGCATTCTTTCAATAAGATTTTTTAAATAGAGCTAAAAAAGTAACCGGCTCATAACTGACACACTGACAATTCAAAATGACTAAACGATTGCGGGTATTGCCATATATTCATTTTATGCAGAAACATTTCTACTTTACTTGTGTACGATGTTGTTCATACTGTAAACTGCAACAAATTCACTAAGCTCCTACCCTAATAACTATGAATAGTTGTCTCTTCCTTACAACTAAATTTCCCTTTTTATGTTTTTGACAAGCAGAGCTTGAACTTCATGCACAACGATTGCTCAACATAAAAAGTACTTCTAGAGTAGTTCTTCATTGTGTCGCTTTTACTACCAGAAGCGGAACTGCAAAGCCATCCAGCAAGAATGGAGCGTGGCAGTTAATCGCGCCCAGATGAAAGTAAATACTTGCCTAAAGATACAGCGCAGTCAGATCTCTAAGGTAATGCCAAAGTTATGGTTTTATAGGCCTTAGCAAAGATATAATTTTGGGTAGGGGCAAAGTTATGAGCACCAATTACGAGTTCGTGTTCAATAGATTGTTTATTAAGCGCCATCGAACAGTATGGAGAGGCCCCGGGCTAGCGATAAGCATCGAGCGAGCGGTGAGATGCTGGTACGTGTGGACTGCTGCGCGGTCCGCGGGCTTCAAAATCTCTAACGAGTTTGAAAAATAATAATGCGACTATTAATAGCAGAGGAGGAACAATTTATATTTTTCAACTGCTGTTGTGTTGCAAAGTGTTAATATTGGAGCAAGCGACGTGCCTCTTCTGGATCAGAGCTTGCTCAACTGGGGCATTTAACTGCATATTATTATGATATATTATGGGGCATGTCGTTCTTGCATGATGAATGCATTGACGTCCTGAGAACCTACTCATTACTCAGAATTTTAATTGCTCAACAAACATCTATCTAACATCATTGAGCATGCGTTAACTCTACTCTCATGCAATGAATGTTTACAAACAGACTTTTTTGCATGAATTGAGTAAATAACCTGCCCAGAGCAGCAATTTGCTTCTATTAATTAGTAAAGATACACTTCTGAAAAGATTTAGAAAATCCACGTAACAAATCTACTATGATTGTCGTAAGGTTTATTCCTGGGAGTTATTCATTGCTCAATAAATCTTAAAAAGAAGCTGCCCATATGATTTGTTCTAGTTCGACTAACCCTTTTTTAATTCGCTTGAAAACTCGAATACTTGTTTGGTAGCCTGGACTTTTCATAGAGGAGTTAATTTTAAGCCACACTGGACAGTGCTCGCTAACTGAACAGCTCGACTAACACGTGTCTCGAGATCCCGTGCTGTAGCATCGAAAGTGGAGCAATTTTGCGGCCGCATCGAAGTCGATCCAGGCTATTTAAAATTAAGATTCATGTTCCGAACCTGAATTGGCCACGTACGCAAAAAATTTTGAATAAAAAAATCAGTGCGTAGCCGGATTTTATCATTTACTTTTTATGTAACATGTAAATAATGCTTTAAACTTGTATATAATATTTTCTTTAAATAATTGAAAACTCTGAAAAAGCATGCAAAAAATCATGAAAGTTCAATTATTTCTTTTCACCATTTTTCGTTTTTGACAAGAGAAACATCGATCACAAGAATCTGCGTTCAAGCTTCTCGATGAGTCAAGCTACTTCAGACACTCGGAGCACACAAACACAACGCCTGTAGAATTTCTGAAACAAATACCAGTAAAGAATCCGTGAAGTACTTCGTTAAATTAAATTTGGACACTTGAAAGCTCATCAGCTGCGCTCAAGTAGATGAGTCGAAGATATTTCAAATAAGGTTCCAGTTGAGGAGACAAGCTTCAGTTTTAGTTTTCTAACCCAAAGCCTGACTTTTGTAAGTCGAGCCGCAGAACTGGAGGTCGGCCAGTGGATATTTATTATAAAGTATCAATATTTGTTGGATAAAATTTCATGAGGAAATCTTAAAAGAAAAAACTTGAATTTTTTTGTATGTTTCGTAGTAATTTTTGTGTGCGAACTTCGTTTATATTTTATTAATCATAAAATAAATTATTCGTGCTCGTTATCCTAGATTGGCGGTATCGATCAATTTTTTTCAGGTTATAGGCGTTCATAACCAAAATTTTTTTAACTTATTCAAGCTTAAATTCATGCACATGAAGAGAAAAACCACACAGGCAGAGAAATTCGAGAGTTGTTTCTTCAGTGATAGGTTTAGTAACAAATGAAAAACTCAGAATGAACAATATTTGCCACCAAATGCAATACCTAAGCACATTCAAGTAGCTACTACAAATTTGATGACTGGAATAAGTATTAGAATTCGTATTCTAAGCTTTAACATACCAGTAACATTACCTGTACATTGATATCATCTCGTGCTCTCATTTACTCAGTTTTTGCAATGGTTTGGCCATGTATTTGATACCATCTTTAAGGTTGAAAAAGCGCATTAAATATTTTAACTGAGTTTATAACAACTTTTATGAGACAATATTTTTCATCAGTAAACAACGGTGTGCACTGACACCCTAGCACATTGCAAAACACTTTTAAAACTCTAGACAGCTTTTAACTTTTTTTGGAAGAGAAATTGGGATCTTGGTATAGACAGGCTTCTAATTATAGGAATGACGTATTGTTCTTGAGGATTCTTGCTCTGACGTCTTCAGAGCATGAATGTAATACAGAAAACAAGATCACATTTAGTTGAAACAGTTATAATATTCATACTTTACCCACAGAACCTGGAGTTATTCAACTTTAAATTGCCCTGGATCGTTCATGAATAAAATACTTTAAAATATATAGTACAAATCCTACGTCGGTATCTAATTTTCGTCCCCTGCTACAGAGCCATTGTCAGCTCTCGTAGAGTTCTCGAACGGATCTCTTGCCGCAAGATTAAACATCTGTTCTTCATCACGTTCAGAATGACAGTCTAAGTCCTGAATTAGATGCGTTGCTAACACGCACTGTATACAAAAACATTCGTAAACACCAACTATGAATTAAAAATTATGGTAATTCCAGTAAGTATTTGGTGTGTTACCTTACCACCATTACTTCACGCGGCCATTTGTCCGCCATATTCCTTGGTATTTCAGGGAATTTAAAGAACTTTCTATTGTTAATTTTTGCTGCCTGTGACAACCTCTAAGCTCATGATGGATATTTTATTAAATATTTCTATCCATTTTATTTAATTGTACGTTGTTTTTGGCCAAGTAACCAAAACTTATTTTTTAATCGTTTGTTATATTAAACCCAACATCGTTACTCTCCGACCTCGTCAGTTGCAGTGCAAAGCAGTGCTGCTGTGCAAAACTGTGTTGCTGCGCAATTTGTGCTACAGTATAAATCAGTGCTACAGAGTAACCAGACGTTGCAGCGTAAAGCAGTTTTGCAGTGCAAACTGATTACAGTAACATTTGCGCAACTATTCATCTTCTTAGGGACAATTCTAAATTAATTGTACCGTCGGGTTTATAAATAAAATCGAATTTAACATCGTTATAGATTTGTTCAACCAAATACAATAGAATAAAATTAAATATAATAACAGAAACGAACCGTTTGATCCATTCTTGGGCTGCTACCCGAGTCCCATGCAGTCTTGCGGAAAAGTATCAATCACGCACATGTATTTCAATTATACATACATAGATATTTCAATTCCGAGCGTACACCTTAATCAATTGCAAGCATTTCTGTCACGCAAACATACTGCAAATATAGATCTATAGGCCCAGAGTTAAGAATGATATGCCATTAGTACTCTAGAGAATTGGGGGTTACCTTTCCCAAAATCTATCCAGACGATTTTTGAAGGTGTTCACAATGCTAGCAGAAACGATATTTTCGGGTAGCTGATTCCAGTTTCTGGTAATTTTGACTAGAAAGAAGTTTAGAGTCTGGAATGTCGTGTAGGTTCTTTTTATTCGTTTTTGCGGTTATTTCTGGTTTGCACGTCATCGTCTCTGTCAAAAAGCCCTTCTAGGGTAACATCGTTGAAGCCAATGAGAAATTTGTAGGTCTCCACGAGTTGTCCTCACAGTCTCTTTTATTCTACGGCCAGGGTTCTCAACCTGGGGTACATGTACCCCTACAAGTACATTTGCTTATCAAAAGGGGTACATTTAATGTTAGTTTAGAGTTCCAAAATTTTAAAGTTCTGTTACAAATTCAGAGGAATTTTATTTTTCTATTCTCCTTTCTGTCGTAAAAATTCAGTGGTACATGCTCATCTGTCTAAATACTGAAAGGGTACAAGGTCAGAGAAACGCTGGGAAGACCTGTTCTAGGGAGATGAGCTCGAGCTGCTGGAGACGTTTTTCGGAACTGAGATTACGGAGTGCAGATTTCATCTTCGTTTCCTTTACGCCGAAATTTTTCCTTTTGTTTGACTTTTCGGAGATTAGAAGACCATATTTACTCTGAATATTCTAAATGTGATCGCACTAACGCTTTATAGAGCCGTAAGATGATGTTTTTTTACTTGTATTCAAAGTTTCCAATGAAACTGAGGATCCCACTCGCATTTCTGACACTTTTTCTACTTGTCTGTCATGCTGAAGATTTTCAGTAATAATCCTACCAAGATCTCTTTATTGCTGTACTGCTTCAATAGGTGTGTCGCTCACCGTATGTTGGAGATGCTGGTTATTAGTACCAACGTGCATGACTGAACATTAATCAATGTTGAAGCTCAGTCGCCAGGTTTCAGTCAATTGAAGTAGACGATTGAGATCTGATTGGATGGTTACTCTGTCCCTTTCGATGAATGCTTTAAGACAGAGTTTCGTGTCATCGGCGAATTTTTTGTTTTTACTGATGATTCCGACATTAAGGTCCTTGATGTAGATGATGAAGACGAGCGGGCCTAAAACGGTTCCTTTGGAGGACTATGTACTGAGGTTACATGGTCAGACCACCGACTTGATCTTGTATCATCACTCGACTGCTACCAGTGAGCCAGTTTCATATCCATCGAGAGTCGTGGCATCCCATTGCATGTACGTCCACTTTGGCCATTAGTCTTTCATGTAGAACTTTTATCGAAGGTTTTCTGAAAGTTAAGGTATACAAGATCTACGGCTTTTGTGCAGTCGTATATACGGTTGACTTTTCCAAAAAAGTCGAGGAGGTTTGTTATGCAACTCCGTATTTCTCTGAGTCCATGCTGGATGTCAGTGATCAGGTTTTGATTTCGTTTATTATTAGTATCATTGCTAGACTATTACTATTACGAATAGTTGCTCATCATGTCCTATTTTTGGGACTATTTCTTTAATACAGTTGTATCACTTTGCATAAATGAAAGATGTTATTTTTTGATTTCCCGATTGAGTTATCACTCTGACGACCACCACAATTCGTACATTTCATTTAGATTCAATAACCGTCTGTGAAATTACACTGGTATTTACGGCTAGGAGCCTGATTGCACTGAATAATCTACAAACTCGTTAGTAAGATTAGCACTTTCAGTGTCAATTACGCGAATTCATATTTGCTTCATTACATGGCATGGCAGAATGTCAGAGAAGTTAAACAGGACAGAAATACTAACCAAATTTGGTTTCAAGCATGTCTTGTGTTAACAAAAGCTCATCTTGTGTTGCACTATTGGCAGTTGGATTCACTAACAGCATATCGATCGCTTAGTTGATAGAAGCAAGTATTACCCTCAGCTTCCAACTACCAGGTACATAAATATCAGGGCCTGCATTTTTGATAGCCCAATGTTGTTATCAATGTTTAGATGTTGTTAATTTTTCGTGGATGTTTCGCGCTCTAATCAAGTCGAGCAAGGTAGTAATGATTAATGGAAAATCGATGGTAATTACTTAATCATATCGATAAACTTTTGGCAATGATTAAGATCAGAGGGCATTGCTTATGGAGCAGCGCCACATACTCGGAGCAAATTATCGAGCGAGCGCACCTCGGTCCCTGTAATCTAGACGAGTTTAAGTCAATTATGAGTGAATGTTACCCTCTAGAGTCTAGAACGACCGCACTCTCTAGGAGCCATCCTGTGTCCTGGGGGCATCTGTGAAACACCGCACAGATCTAACCACTTAATATTACCTTAGAAGCAAGACAGTGTACAATAATTCTCCTCGATTTTCATGAAATATCCTGGCACAATTCAGAAAAATCATGATACCGTATAGTATTGTTTTATCAGAGATTAAATGACGAAAACACAAAGGGTAGAAATGAAGAAGCTAGAAAACTGGGAATTCTATTGAGAAATTTCGTTTGAGACATTTTATTTCACTACTGGAGAACAATTTACCTCACTAGTGCAGAGCCTGACTTTGCTAAAGATGAAAGCTCTTACTAGTTTCGGTGCATACTCTCTTGGCTAGTATGTGTTCTTGCAAAAATATCAATAAATACTCCTGCAGACACAGTACCAGTATAAAATTCACTTAAATTTGCTCTAAGGTCATATAATAGAAAACGCATGTCACTGTATACATGAATTGCACAGTTTAGCACTGAGAACAGCAAAAATAAAATGTCAGCACAAACGCTCGGATACAGACACCACATTGTCTATCGTTAGAATCACAAGACATGTCTTTCAGAGTAGACCTTAATTACGTATTGTTTATGCTCTGCTGCTACCCACTATGATAGCTAAGCCTGTGCTCAGTTCTGTCAACATTTTCCGGGAGCCGATACGACGCTTTTTCTGAACGCCACATTATTCTCCATGATTTTCAAAGTTGACCTTATTGTTTGCATATGTAGAAACAGTTATTTTCAAAAGCAGACACTTGTGTGCTGTCAGTCAGTTAAGAAGCCTACACAAAGAGGCTGAATAAGATAGTTCATACTAGATTTCATACTAACACGACATCTGGCAAAAATTTTTTAAAACATGTACTAGGGGAATCCCGAACAAATACTCCGTGATGTCAAATATGTTAGCGTTGTGAAGTTTATTAAGATAATTCAGTTGGATGATTATTAGCATTTTTGATACCTTCCGAAGTACTGAAGTTAAACGTTGAAACTTCCTTCTAAAATTCTTTAGACGCATTCCACCTCAACTTCAATTGAAAACTATTCCAATCTACGAATAATAATTCGATTTTTCACTGATATTTCAATACCAATTTTGAACGAACATGAAATGATACGACTGGCGCACAAAGATTTTCTAGGAGAGGAAGGGAAAAAAATGAACAATATTTCACTACAAACTGTGACACGTGCAAGTAATTTAGGACAAAATCATGTCCACTAGCATTAGTAATTTCGAACTATGGCTCAATTGCTATTGTCAATTAATTTTTCTCTTTTCAAATTTATGTTATTAAATTTGTTAATGCTGTTACTTGCTAAATTGAATTGATCTATGGCTACACTTCGCTGCTTTAATAAGTAATTATAACGTAGTAATAAATTGTATGCCTTTCGAACTAACTTGTTTATAAGTAATTTGTATTACAAAGGAATAGTTTAACAATAATAATAATGTATAGAACTTTTAACATTAGGAGGCTGCTTAAAACTGTGACGTATATTTACAATTATATTCAGTCTACTGATTTGACCTTTATATGTAAATACTACCTTGAAATCCCTTTATGAATAATTAATTGTACGAATTCAACATTCTCTATCCCGTAGCGAAAGCCTCATCTGAGGCTCGTAAATGAAACTTTGAGCTCACTATGAGACTATTTTTATATTAACTTTGAGATAAATTGTTACTGAAAGTCTATGGACATCCTTTATGTCTCGAATTAGCTATCAACTAAACCCTCCAACTTGTTAACATATAAAATCACAGGTGAGGTTCATATCTTAACATTGCATTGTGCAAGTGTCATATTCAGGAGAATGTTTCCAAGGACGAACATGGCTGCAACTAATTAAAAAGGGAAGCAAAGGTCTGCAAGGTTAAACACAACCAAATTTCTCCCTCTGCGCAGTTTTACACAAAATTTCATTATCTAAAGTCTGGCATAATGTTGATGAAAGGACGTGTAGTGAGTTCATTACTCCCTTACGTGAAATAGAGCACTCATTCGAACAGTTACTCTCCCTCTCATATTTCGGAAGGTTCCTAGCATTTTCATGTTCAATTCAATATGAAGTGCCGATACCATTCGTCACACTGCTTGTGCTGGACAACATCAATCACATCAGCAGAGTTCCTGGTTGGCCTGAACTCTATCATCAGAGAGCAAAAACAAACAGTAAATAACAGAAGAGTAAATTTTTCAGTGGAGCTTAAAAAGGTCGTCTCGATGTGGAGGAACCAGGCAAGTTCTTTTGATGAATCGCGTATGGACGATTTGTTCTGAGACCAGGCTGGAATCTCGCAGGAGTATATGATAATGCGACTCCAACGCTCAGCTTTTTACCAGCGAGCTTGAAAATATGAGGCATGGTAGCTGTACAGCATATAATAGCAGCTCAGATTAAGATTGTCGGCGTGATAAGCGGGATAATTTCTGAAGAGTGGTGCGTATTGGGACTGTTTGGGATGCTCGAGACGAGTTGGGTTTGGTGAGACGCCAACCGCAGGTGAGATATGGTAGGAGTACCCAGGCTGAGGCTAGCACCCGCCTCTTCAAAATGTTCATGTTTGAGTTAACAGTAATTAATGTGTTAGTACGATACTCATTTCTGATTACCACATACATAGATGTGATAGGTGTAACATTCTCCGTCCAGTATCGAAAGCCACTATTTGACGCTCGTAAACGAAACTTTATGTTTAACATGAGACTTTTTGATAATAACTTTAAGGTAAATGATTTCTGAAAGTCTAGGAACATCTTTTATGCCTAGAATTAGCTATCACATCAACCCTCTTGCTTGTGAGTTGTGAAAAGGAAAGATGAGCTCATTGTCTCGCTCACAGAGCTCTGCATTGCCAGACTGGGTAGGACAGAAGAACCTTTTCTCTGACGAAAATGACAAGCAAGCGCAGGTATGAGAGGACTGGAGATCTTCTCCTTCATCATTGCAATTGAAAGTCGACGCGTCAACAAATTCTGATGCAGAACACTACAAGGATCTCGATGGTAAACCATATTGTGTATGGTGGATCATGGGAGCTCACCTCGAAGGTTAAACAAAAGAAGTATAACAAAAATTATGAATTTATGCATTCAAAAAACATGAAGATTCTTCACTTTAATTTTAAGGACTTACAATCAACCTTAAGCCCCCATTTTTACGGAAATTTTCAAGAGGGAGGCAGGAAGGAAGAGTTTTGTGCCGTTATTTGTACACCGATAAACATGATTTTTGAATTCAATTTTTCCCACAATGTTATTTTTATTACTCCAGGTCAGTTTAACTGACATAAGAGAGTAGAGTGGCGTCATTGAGTTTAGTTGAGTATTAACATGACCTGATGTCTGAATAACGTGGTTTTGCAAACAAGTATCTACTTGAAAAAAACGAACCTTAACTGGGGATGTGTAATCGCTATCGAGAACAGTTCTGTTCGATTTCTTACGCTAAGTCAATACAAGAACTGTCAGGACCTTGACTGAAGTTCCCTTAGTTTCCGCAATTTACTTCACTTTCATTCAAATGTCGTAATATAGTTTGCATGAGCATTTAGTTAGAAATATCTTCAAACAATAATTTAAGTATGTTAGCTCTAGTAATGTTGAAAATGTTCAAGCTTGTACTTAGCACTGATATATACTGTCAGTGTTAGAAATCGAAAAGCAAACATTTTCAAACATAAATGCAATGTTCAATCAACTGCATTAGTGGTGATTACTTTTGCAATGTTTGAAAGGAAAAAATGAGCTAAGGAGGAGTAAATATCATTACTGATTCGAAATCAAGTGACCTGGAAAAGTTTGCCGACAGACGCTTTTTATTTCTACCAATTGCTTGATTCGAACTATTTCAACTTTCATTAGAGATTTACTCGGATAATTTTGTTTTTCAAATGCCATTTTAATTTCAAACAAAACTGTGATTCATGTCTCACTATTATCCTCAATGACGGAGAATACACTCGCATAAATCTTCATTCGAAGCTATTCCTAAATAATCTATAAGTTCACACATGGGTCATGTTTTTATATTCTTCTCTGTGCAATTTCCTTGTTGAAATCGTATTCATTGCTTAATTATGAAGCTGACACACATGAAATTGGAGTTCGTTCTTATTCTTCGAAATCATTTTAACATTTTTGTTCCTTACGAATAATCTCCAACTTTAATATATTCGTCAATGGTAATTCACACCGGGTTTTAGGAGTTTTTTATTTTGCGGTTCAGTTACGTTCTCAGCTGCAGGGCAGCAAGAAGTCTTTATTGCACAGCCCGGCCTCAGCCAGAAGCAATTCGCCAAACCTTTTAAATTTTTTCCAACTGAAGACACACCTCCTTGTCGCTGGCTGACTTTGTATATTGTTTAAACCTCTGCTAGTCGGCGTTACCCACATGAAGTTGCTAACAACCTTTTAAAATAACAATGACCTAGGAACATCATTTTGGAAATTAGATAAAGAGGTTCATAAAAATATTCACAGAAAACTGCAATCAATAGCAGGGTTGTATAATTGATATTGAGCATCGAACTGTGACTCTATCGATGTTATCAAACCTCCAACTTCAGGCAGCTGAAAAAATGAAGCTCTAGACCAAGCTTCTTTGACATATTTCTCATTCAGGTGAATATTCTTCGTCAGATCAAATAGTTTCATAAATCGTTTAAAAATCTGCACTCATTTGAAATTAGGACTTTAAAATTTTTTGTCCATTTACGCAGGGCAGAAGTTGAAGTCGATTGATTTTAGCGGACTCCGCCCAAAAATCGTCGACGCCCAAATCCAACACCACCATTTCAATTCTGCAACCTCGTTTGAACAATGACGAAGAATTCTCATGAAATGGCCTGGGAAGAATAAAAGTGATGGATTGTGGGCTGGTTCACTGCTGGGCAGCGACGAGGGCGTTGCAAGCTGCAGGATGAGGACCTGCTGCTGCCGTGTCGAACACAGCCCACCTCCACCACCGCCGGCGGGCTCGCAACTCAAACTTGTGCTCCGTTCTCTCGTCGATATGATGGAGCTCTTCCAAATATAATTACGCCTTCAAAATTGCAAATAAGGGGGAGAAAATAAACACTTCAAATTTGTGTCTCGTGTCGTGTAGCACGCTGCCATTATTCACTGGTTTCATTAATGCCTTAATTTTAAGCGCCATAAAGAGAGACAAAATGCACTGGAGGTCGGTTCTTTTCTAACCTCGCACGCTTCCCAGTGTGAAAACGTTGCCTCAGATTTTTTGTTCAGTTCGGACAGTGGGGGGCCTGAAGCACCCCCCACAGTGTGTGCGCTCCCCCTCACGGGATAGTTAGTCATGGTCAGAGAACCTTTTGACTTCTGGTCACGATCACTATAATTGAACATCTCTTTAGGCCACACTGCACTGGCTACGCACCTAAAACTTCTCATGCAGAATTTAGAGCTACACTTAAGTCTGACAAGAGCCCGAGTAAGAGCGGCTGACTTGCTCCAGGAGCGGGCAATCTCATCAAGATCAGTAAAGGAAGATTATAAAAACCTTTGCCTTTAGTTCATCATTTAGCCTCACGGATTGTTTGGCGGCCTCAAGCTGAAGACCTTCTTCAGTGAACTCCAAAAGCTTCCGAAGAAATGACCTCACACGAACCTGTTTACGAGACGTTCAGCGTGACTCTAAATCACGACAATGGCTGCATAAAGACAGCTTGCAAGACACTAGTAACCAAACTCTGGCTTACCTACACACATTTAGGTGAATTGGAACAGAAGTTTCAAATGGTCACTATTCAGAGCAAGCGTAGCGTTGATTTCGAGGTTTTAAAATTGATTAATAACTGACTCTGGCTTGCACCTTCTGCAGACACACCTGTAAGCGATGCAGCAACTGTTACTGACCGAAATTTATGCAATAGCAAAAGTCTCTTATGTATTTGGTCATCTAATACTTTCTACTGATACCAGGATTTATAATAAAATACTCAATACAAAGATGAAGCATCTATATGAAATATGATTCATTTATTAGCTCTATCTGATAAATTACACAGCCATGAGCATCTTATCCAACATTTTGCTTACAATAATGAGCGTAAATTACTCATTTTAGCTGCATCAAATTAAAATAATAATGTGGCTCAGGAAAAGAGAAGAACTGAGTGCACAGGGCGCGTGCGTGCCTGGAATGCGTGGAAGAGAAGCAGCGGCACACGTGATCGCAGCCTCCTACACCCAGTCTGTTCTCATGGCTTCAATTCTTCCTACTTTCCTCCACATGCTAGAGAAATATAATGTTTCTAACTTCACTAGTTTATTGTGAATGATTCAAACGTGTCAAAGCATCTTCCTAAATTATGATGATCAGAAAAGGCTATAGCTTCTGGCCACTTGAATTTTTTGATAAAATTGTGCTCGTTGAATAGGGTGGGACAGAGACGAGTGAGCACTCATTTGCATTCTGATTTATGTGTTTTCTTTCGAACTGTTGACTTAATTTTAAATAAATAATATTGTGGTCACTAACAGATTATAATGTGGGATGACTTTTGCTCTAAGATTATGTACGCATGGTTTTTGTACAGCTATAGAATCAATATACACGAGGTGCAGAGCGCTGAGCTAAAATATTTTGACCTTAAAGTCAAATGTGTGTCAGACAGAAGCTTGTAAGATCATAAAGAATTTAAAGAGACTGGTATTGACTGCCTCACAATGAGAAAATCTGAGCTGCATAGTGTGGCATTTTCATAGAGTCTGAACAATGTCTGCAAAATGCTGCTGCAAAATCTTGATGAATGGGTAAGAAAATTTGAATCCATTATTCATATAATCTTAGCTGCTGATCGATGATAAATCTTGTAGTCTCTTCTCTATTCTTCCGTATGAGCTTCTTTAGTTTTCTCTTTTCGTTTAGTATATTCTCTTCTGACTTCCCTTCTATTGTCTTCTCCCATTTAGTCTCTTTTCTCCTGCTTAATACGACATTTCCTCTTCAGTTCCCTCTCGTTCTCTCATCTTCTCGTCACATCACTTTTCATTTTGCTCCTCTCTTTTCCTGCACTAAGAATTTCCTTGTTTTTTCTTCTTTTCTCTTTCCAATTTTTTCCTTTCTTTCCTATGCCTACTATTGAACTATCTTCTCTCAATTCCTCTCTAATCTTTTCTCTCTTCCATTCTTTCGTGACTTTTCTCTTCTATACCCCCATTTCACTCCTCTTTCTCATTTATTGTCTTCCACTTCCTTGTTTTCCTCTGTGTACGCATACACATGATTCTAGCGCTCGCTTTTCACAAGGAATCCCCTTCATGAAGCGAAGACTTCCAAAAAGACAGATCACAACCTGAAGGACAGATCACAGCCTGAAGGACAGACCACAACCTGAAGGTCAGACCACAACCTGAAGGACAGATCACAACCTGAAGGACAGATCACAACCTGAAGGACAGACCACAAC
>VCRD01000283.1:178507-223456 GCA_006783055.1 Trinorchestia longiramus
CTGAAGGACAGACCACAACCTGAAGGTCAGACCACAACCTGAAGGTCAGACCACAACATGAAGGACAGATCACAACCTGAAGGACATATCACAACCTGAAGGACAGACCACAACCTGAAGGTCAGACCACAACATGAAGGACAGATCACAACCTGAAGGACAGACCACTACCTGAAGGACAGACCACAACATGAAGGGTCAGGGGACGTGGGCAGCAGATATGGCAAGAGTTCACTCAAGGCCGAGCAAGGACAAGCGTCTTGCTGCAGCATTTGACCAGAGGAAGAACAATAAGGAATTCTCTGTAAGATACAAGAGACAGGTAAGCGCCGACAACTGACTGGCAAAGACACGGTCAAATGCCGACACAAAGTCGTCGAGGCAATTGTTTGTTCTAAGTTTTTTCCTGATTATTTTCTTCTTGCCACAATGACTAGCTGAGATTTTGATCCGCGCTCATAAAAACAAGCTACAAAATAACTTTACTCATGCATAGTAAATCAAGTTCAGTACTTCAGAAATTTGACAATTTCGAGGATAGAATTTGCAATTCGATAAACTTAAAAAGTAATTTTATTGTTACCTCTAATGCATGAACAATCTGCACTCAACGGAGGAGTGCAGTAGTAAATTCAAAATAATTTTGACTACTGTACTGTAGTTTGAGAATCTGAAGCTATAGCTCTGAGCGCTGTGATCGTCACGGGAGTAACTGTTAAGAAAAAGCAGAAACTAAGGCTGTATAACTGTGCTTAGTTCCGGTAAAACATCTAAAACAAGGAAATTATTCATAAATATGGACACGCTTCTCAATAGGAGACAACTAGTGCATTTAGAATAAAACGTACTGCCGAAGACGCGTTTCTTAAGTTCGATTGTTAGAGCACTTTTTGTGTGCTGTATTTCTGGTTTTCTTGAATATTTCCTCCACTTGCTAATATTTGCTAATATTAATCAATTTTCTGAACCAACATCTTCGTTGTTCATCAAAGATTGGTGCTATTTTGTTGCAACTGAGAGAGAACCTACGGCCAGGCACAATTCCATTGTTGTCCCTTAACGCTGTCACTCGACACTGACCTTTTTTAGAGAGATCCAAGCAAAAAAATGCTAACTTACACTGAATACTGAAAAATTTATCGATATACATCTTTTAATACATTCTGCGGTAAAAAATGCAGTATGTAACCAACTAGGTTGAATGAGTTATTCAAGCATTTGAATGGTAAAAAAGTGAAGGTATTGCGAAAGGTTAAATTAAATTAAGAAACGATGAGAGTGCATAGGCTTCTTTGATTACGTCCATATTAGCAGAGCAACGTCACACTCGCTAGGAACCAATGAGGAGCAGCAAATCGAGGCAGCGTAAGGCACTGGACAGTTGAGGCAGCGTGAGGCACTGGACAGTTGAGGCAGCGTGAGGCACTGGACAGTTGAGGCAGCGTGAGGCACTGGACAGTTGAGGCAGCGTGAGGCACTGGACAGTTGAGGCAGCGTGAGGCACTGGACATTTGAGGCAGCGTGAGGCACTGGTCAGTTAAGGCAGCGTGAGGCACTGGACAGCCTCAGGCAACCCTCTGACCTCCTGCTGAACTCTGGCCTCCACACCACAAGTTCCCACAGCAGCACTCACGACCTCTCTCTCAATTAATAAAAATAGGTTAGTGAATAAAAAAAGCTGTTCATTTTCAAGCACCGTGGACCAATCTCTTTACAGTGCAGTGGCTACTAAAGTTATCTCTGGAGCCGTAAACAGAAAATGATGCGAAGCAGAAAAACTTGAATTTGCGCAGTTAGTACGTCACAACACTCAACTCGAGGTTGTGAAGGCACCACAGGTGAGCTACAAGTTTTTGTTCTGAAGTATACACATTAGTTGGGAACTGGAAGTGTGAAAACGTTGGTGAAGTACTTAGAAATTATTGAAGTAGAATAGCATAACAGTGAACGTATTTACTTTCTATGTCATGTTGTTTATATTATTATTCATAACAAGCTAAAACAGAGCTTCAGATTTTGTAATAAAATGTACCACGGTTCAACTATGCATTCGTAATTATGCTTAATTTTAATGGTCTGAAAAAAACTAATCGTACAATTTCAATACTATGAATCCCAATTTTGCAGTAACTTTTCTTACACTATTTCGCTCTGCAAGGATATTGCTACAATTCCTTTTAAATTCCCGTCACGACTCAGCACTCGGCATTTGCATACCAAAATTCAATGAAAATACACCTTCACTCGTTAAAAAGGTTGCAGCAAGAATGAACCTCCACTCACGCAGTCAAACATGTCCGGTCATTCCAACCAAACTCGTCACTTGAGGTTACCCAACATTGCGTGGTCAATAAGTGGATGCAAACCAGGAGAGGTAGGGCGAAGTTTTACACGGGAATCTATTTCCTATGACTGCGATGAGCATTGAGTAGGTACCAAAACAGGAAAAACATCATAAACGTGTTTTCAAGAATTAAAGTACGTGCGATTCAAAAAGTAATTGAAGTACATTGTCACTGAACTCATGAGGAAAATGCTTTATTCTACTTAATGGGTTTCTTAGGGCACATTTCAAAACTTTGAATGGAGTGACATTAGAAAAGTGTCAATAAAAATTTTCTATGAAAAATAAAAGTATATTCACTTGCAAAATACATGCATTTTGAGTGAGCTTGACGTTTAGCGTACGTGAAAGGAGAGAAGTAAAGAAACACGTTTCACTTAATGGTCTTACCTTGAGTTCAGATGCCATGAAATGGTCGCTTTCATCGTCTTATAGAACGTAATTTGAGCGTTATTTGACGATCATTCTTTTTATGACAATCGATCGAACTTCATAGAAGAAACGCTTTTAGCAAATAAATCGATAATAAGATGATCTACTCTACATAAAAAATTGAACAATTCTGTGCAGCGAGTCTTTCCATCACCTGAACAAACTCGTCCCGCCCTCATTGCTCAGTCAGGGATTTTCTACTAATTTTCTTCCCAAACCAGTCAGTTGATGGTGACGGCGAACTTCAGAGCGCTGACAGCTGCTTAATTTATAAAACATTTTTGTTTTGTGCTATATAGATGAATGAAGCGCTGTAATCGTTCCCTTCCCGCTGCACAACCATACTTGAGCTGGCAAGTTTACAAACTTTAACGAAGCCCTTGTGGCTGTAGAAGTTTCGAATCCAAGTCAATCTTAGCAAGATTCCGGGCTAGCTGGCCCTGCCCTCGGTTTGCACCGCAAATGTAACCATGTAGCCGTTTCAGCGAGTCTCTTAACAAAGTGCTGACTCACGAACTCTAGAATGTATTCAGTGAGCGGTCAACAGAGTTCCCTACACAAATTGTTCGCCAAATAGTGGAGGCAGTCTGGGAGTAGCCACTCGAATGATACAGAGAGACTGCAGCTTTGCGCGCAAACGGGGCACTGTTACAGCACGTCCGTTCTGTGGACTCCACCGCACAAAATTCCTCCCTGAGCAAACTGCTCTCATTCGCAGCATCACACGTGGGCGTGTGAATGCAAATTCTGATTTAGATGCAAATGTCTCAGCTCGTCTGAGAGCTGTAAATGCTAATTCGAGTGTTGCTAACGTTTTCCTATCTGTTGAAAAAATATCATTCTAATCATAGTAGTAATAGCTCATCGCAGGTGGAGAAAAGTAGCTCTCAAGCATGATTACAATAGCATGCTTTGCGCTATGTCTATTGGAGAAGCTCAAGAAGGGAAAGTATGCAAGTTTACTGAACACAAGCAAAAGTGAGCTGGCAGTAGGGTATATCGTCAGTAGGCCACACTTATTTACTTTGTAATAGCCTGATTGATCAAAAAGAGTGGCTGATCCACGTGGCGTATCAAGCATCATGAGGTTCTGAGGTATTCATAAGCTCGAGCTGAATCAGGCAATAGTTCAAAGCTCCTTAATGCATTTTATACTATTGTTTTCATGAAACTTATAACTTACGTTTTTTCTCGCATATATGTAACTTGGATCTATTGCCTCAATGAATATTCAGCAATAGGAGACAGCTGAATTCTCTTGACTATATAATATGCTAAACATTACGGACCCATTAACTTTTGAATACTGCAGAGGCACTGTTTATGACTGTCTTTAATATTGTGATCGATTTAAAACTATTTATAGACCTGATTTTTAAAATAAAGTTGGAAGGTCCAAGAGGCATGGTGGTTAATGACAGACTGATGATCCTACAGTTCTCTGCGCGCAACTTCAATCTCGAGGTTTATTTCTGCTCAAAGTCAATGCTTCAGGAAAAAGAATACGATATGTAATATAAAACAATACGATATAAAATTTAATAAACGATATGAAAAATAAACAATTGGTGCGATATGGAAAAGATTTATGCATACAGGATCTTATCTACAAATAGTTTTCTAAGTGAAGAATATTCCTCTGGGTAAATAAGCTCCCAAGATTTCAAATGCGGCTCTAGACAAAGCTTGAAGCCTTCTTCAGCACTCAAATAGCGTTTATTATCCTCTGGAGCTTAAAGCGCAATAACTAAATGAGTTTTAGTGGCCTCGAATTACTTCAGCGCTGCATATCGCACGGCGACCACGAGCTTCTCTGCGCAGTGCGCGCGTCATCAGTGAGGTAGGAAACTCGACAGTGAAACGATGCAGTCCACTGCAATGCTGCTCGAAGCTCTCAAACCTCAACGGAAATGGGTATAAGATCTTGTAATGATCATAACTGACCTTATATGCTGTGAAGGAAAGACGACACACCTCAATCATAAACAGAATTGATTATCATTCTTTTTACTTAGAGCTTAATATTATGCTGCAAGATTTTAAAAAATTACTAATTTGAGCTTCACGCCATGTACTAACTTTTAACCGCTTGTGAAATCTCATGATTCAAAAGAACAAACAAGAAAACAAAACATTAACTCTATAGCGCAAATCATCAAGCAATTGGCTCGATTATCACCCTTAAAGCTCAATAGGATTTACTGCACGCTTTGCATTCAATGGACGGAGAGGTCAACTCTCCTTCGTGCCTCTCTCTTGCTTCACACGCGTTCCCGTGGCGCGATCTAATTATCAATTCGATAAGGAGTAACTGCAAGTTACTTTCATTATGAACCATGGCTGCTTGTTCCGCTTACTTAGTCTATTAATTCTTTTATTTCTAATAATCCCTCCTATACATATAAAAGGTGATGGGTGGCATCGTTCGATCTTCGGAGGTTACAAATAAGGAAGCAAGGGTCGATGTGGAGCATTGAATGCAGTCGTAAAAAATAATTCTAAAATTGCCGTTTACTAGTATGAATTCTAATTATCAATGGTGCAAAACTTATCGTTTTGTGATGTGTTAATGGTCTGCATACTTATACGTCAGCTAATGCCCTGCAGTTTAAGGGTAAACATACAGCTCTACAGTTTGTGTTGAAGCACTCGTTCGCCTAAGACAAACCATGGGCTTTTGACCCATCCAGAACAGCTGTGTTACTGTCATTACGAGATGAAAATCATGCTCAGTAACCTCTGCTAGTCAACTTCACAACTTCAGCAAATAGATACGTTTTGAATGAGTCATAAGTCACGAATTGTTGCCTCAATTCGGTTGAAATGAATGAACACTTCTCGTGCTTCAATAATTTTCCGGTATTTTAATTCAAAAAGAATTTTCGACCCTGACTTTTTACTCACTATTTATAGATGTATTGTTTATTAATAAATATATTGTCATTTACCTTGTTTCGTTTTTTTCAATAGCAAAATAAAAATTTCACACTGATCAATTTTTTGTATGCGAGTATGTGTAAAAAAATTATTTATTCAGATCTACTGTATACTTTAGTGTGCAAAATTTTTTAGTGACTGTCTATGTGAAAACCATGAGTAAGCGTAGAGTTAGTAGCACAATTTTTTGTTCTTCCAGTAAGTGACTCAGCACCTGGACGCTTGAATATTATTGTCAGAGATGTTAAACATTCAAAGTCTAGAAAATTATTGAATCTCACTCATTATTTGGCATTTGATTAATGAAAATAATGGTGTCTGTTATGGATTAACCTAAGCTAACAGTCTATCTGTAAATACTCAGTTTTTAATTGGACATGTAGGATTATTCAACTGAAGTGTAAGCATCGGACACTAATTACTCCTGAGGTATTTGGGGAAAAAAGATATGACAAAGAATACGAAAAATTATAACTGCAGTACTTGGGTGCGTTCGAATTTTCGATATTACTTTTGCTCATAGTACAATAAACTTACGTTCGAAAAATATGCTGAATAATTGCTCTACCAGATGAAAAAGACAGATCATGACTCATTTACATGTATTAGACTCATGAGTCATGAGTCATAAACGCGTAGTAAATTGCAAGGATATCCTCATGAGTGAAAATGAGTGTATGAATTGAGAACCGAGAGTAAATAATTTTTCTTACTTTTTTCGCCATCGATGTAACAGGCATTCACTAAACTGAAGCTATTTACGATCAGGTTTCACTACGCTCAAGCTACTTCACGAACAGACTAGCAGTGTGTAACTCCTGAAAAGTGTAGTGCAGGTAGTATGCATTCTGTTCTGCAGTCAATGACACCACAGCTTTCTCTGGCAAATATTTCAATCGTGCCGTGACTGACGGGGACATTTTCTGTTAAGGCTCTCAGGAACGTGCTCGAGCATTTTTGAGGAAGGTGCAGCGGGCAACTGGCTCGCTCTGTCACTCCTGTGCTTGCCGACCTCACAACGCCCAGCAGCCCTGGTACTTGTCAGGCCCAATCCTACACTGAGCTGTCAGGACACCCTCAATATGGGCAGCTAGGAGGGCCCCACTCACTCTTAATTAAACTCAGCCATGTGAGATCAGCGGCTTGAATCGTGAGAGCTTGCTGTTACATCAGTAGGTTTTTTAAGGAGCATCTGGTACTCTAAGAAGTTGAATTAATTTATGATTCTTGTGATCTTAAAAAATGGTATGTGAGATCAAAAACATTCTACGGCAACATTATGATTCAATGTTTAACTGTAATCAAAGGCTATTAAGAAATACCATAATTCTTTGCTTGAAATCATTGTTTCTTCCAAATCAGTGTACTTTTTTCCTTAATTTCGAACTAGCAAAAACTTATTTCCTTTTTTCAAATATTCAAAACGAAAGTAATGATCATCAGTTAGCTTGAGACAGCGTGTTTTTGAAGTTCTTGATAACATTTTAAATTTAAACGGAGAAAGTCATCACGGTGCAGAGCTACATCTTCGAACTCTCCTAAATCATACTTCCAAGATTATTATTTTCATGGTGGAGGAGGCATACATGTGTATCAAGAAAAGATAAGTTTTTCCTTTCTGTGAAGTTCTAAACCCAGAAGTTTTTTTGGCTAATATCTAAAATTAAATTAATTAATGGGTATTGGTAAATGAACAAAATACATGAATTTCCATGCTCACTGGATGACATGTTGCACTCATCATAACTACAAGCTGGCAAGCGTAAGAAGACGAGTTTCTGCACGCCTTCTGTACGGTGTAAAGAAGGTTACACTTTTTAGTGACAGAAAGGTACTCACCGGAACTTTTTACACCTTTCTTACACTCTTTGTAACTTTTTATGTCATAATTCTTACGGAGCATCGAGAAAATGAATTTATAGTATCTTGTGCAAGTGAAGATTACACGTGAGTAGGTCTGGGGATTTTTTATAGAGGCTGAAGAAGAGGTCGACCTCGTGTTGCTCGGCTTGGTGACCGCGAGTGCAGCGCAGTAATGAATTGCCCCCGCGAGCTCCTTCATCCACCAACAAAGCAATAAAGTAGCTCATCCCTCACCCCTTCTCTTTGTGAGCTCTAAAGAATAGTAAGGCAATCATCAGTAGGGGTAGCGCGGTGTAGTTGCTCGTCACTCAAACTCAAGAGTAATCATCCCTACGCCATTAATAACTCATGAATAACATTATCATAATGCAGGAGTTAGGCCGTTCCAGGGAGCCATTATATATTACATTACTTCACTTTACCTAAATAGCCTGGGCTTCAGCTCGGCGGCACGGGAGAGTCATGAAGCGATCGTGAGCTGCTGCTTCTGTCAGAGCTCTGGTAGGGAGGCCTTGGAGAGAAGCTGCAAGTGTCTCTTCACAACAGTTGTGTTAGTTATGGCCTACTTCAGGCGAGGTGCAGTTTCCAGCAGTCAGCAGTCCAAGATTAGAGTGCTTATACAAGTGTACGAAGGAAGGAAATCTAAAAGGTACGAGTACAAGAGAAGATACAGGCAGTTTTACAAATTAAAATTTATTGATTCACATAAACCGATGTGATTTCACTACTTGAAAATACTGATGTAAGAATTTAAATACTAATGTAAGTAGAAACGAAAATAGCAGTTTCGCACCATTTTTATTTTCGTTGGTGATAATTGTTTTCTTAGAAGAATAAGATGGAATTTTCAGCAATATATGTATCACCAGCTTGGTCGACTATCACCAGCTTGGTCGACTGGTGAGCGAATCTGCTTGCGAGTGGAAAGACCCGGGTTCGAATCCCGCTGCCGACATGGTTGACGCGGCTAGAAATACGGCATGGGACTTGGGTATACAACCGAATAATTATCGAAGTAATTATCCGACCCAAGAATGGGCTAGAAGGTTCGTTCCTATAGCCTAATTCTATTCTATTCTATTCTACTATTATGAACAGGCCTATGATGGAGCTAGACAAAATATGTTTGCATCATTGAGCAGGATAAAAAGAAAAGATTGCTCTCTCCGTCTACTCTTGCAATAATTAAGGAAAAGAGTGTATTGAGTAGAACATATCCTTTAGTTTTACAAGGAATATTTGAGCAAGTAGTTGGTACTATAAATATGACGTCAGACGCAGAAAGACGAATATCGTCTGCAAGGAACAGTAAATTGAGGTTTGGCAGGTACATTTCTTTCAAGTTTAGTAACAACTACACGTTTATTTATTGGGGCGCAGAGATAGTTGTACATACTTTATTTCCAGTGATCTGTGGTGAATAATTAAAATAAAATGGGCAGTAGTTACTTTAGATCTCACGTGACTACGACTGCAGTTGAAAAGAAGCCATCGAATGAGAACTGTAGAGCAACTGCGTAGTTAATTTAGTTTGATGTTCTGAGCCTGAAGGAAACTTCACCTTCATGCCACAACGACCTCAAAATTTTTTACACATACACTACGGAGGTGAATTCAATTTACTATTAGTACCAGTGAAGTATTTGCGTGAAATCTAGAGTAATAAATTTCATATGGCAATGTTCTTTAAACCTGAGGCATGTATACTGTAAGTAGATATAACCCACTTTTTCCTGCAAATGATCGCACAAATTAGTTTTGACTGGGCAGCGAAATTTGACCAAATACAATAAGGGTGAAAGCTTGTGTCTTTTGGATGTCAAACACAGACAACTTCAAGGCGTGAAACAACTCCAACTTTGTGAGAGGACTATAAATTTTATCTTAACACCTAATCTAGAGTTCGACAGACGGTATACAACAGACAGTGCGAAGATTCAGCCGTTGCCCATTTAGGGCTGCTAGCAAGCCCTCACAATTAATTATGCAGCAAGTATTGCAAGTTCAGGGTCTCTACGACTGTACTTGAGGATGTAAGGCCAACGCTGCCTGCTTGTCAGCCCAGCTGATCTGCAGGCCGTATTTTCATGCGCCCAAACCGTCCCTTGTTACTCCTAGTTAACAGTTACTCCTTATTGATGATTTTGATTCATCAAGAACGCTAAATACATTTTACAACTCCCGTATGAGGTCTTGTTGTTTAAATGTATAGTGGCGACTATTTATTTTCTACACTAAACTGTCACTCTATTCTCTTCTTCTACCTTTTGATATTTCTTTAAAATGTAGGAGCCAATTTTTTAATCTATTTTTTTCGTTTTTCCTTCTCCTCAGCATTTTTTTTACACATAGTTAATGATATTACAGTACAACTTTTTTACGATGAGTTCGTGTTTTTATTCAGGAGTGGTTTTCCATTAACCAGGTTCAAAGACACTTCCTCAATTCAATGCAATTTTACTACACTCTGCTCTCTTGTACGGGAATCCTACCTAAGAGAAGCCACAAAATCTGTAGCCAATGATCATGGACTTACCAATGATTACTTTCTGCAAAGCTTTGAACGATTTAACAAAATTATTGCAAAGGTTACTGATTACTTTTTACAGTAATGGAAATGAACGAATTTATCAAATGAATTCATCGTATTCTTACTACGATCTTTGTTTCTGGCTTGCCTTAAGAGTTAAACTTTATGTTTGATATCGAAATTTCACGTTCTACAAGCGCTAAGACAGCCAGGAAATGGTAGTCCAACCGACACAATCAACACAAATGACAGGTGGAGCAGAAAGCACTTCACTCTTTTAAAAACTAATGAAACAAAACCTAATGAAGCCTAAAAAGTGCGTTGCATATCAAATAAAACAGGAAATCTTAGATTTGTATCAAATTTCTTGTGTACTGATCCAACGGATGTTTTGTACCAAGAAACAGTACTATTATCAAGTAACCTAAATCCGCAAAAATCAGGCAAGAAACAGCGAGCAAAAATAGTTGAAAGATATTTCAAACATAATGGATTTTCAGGTGCAGTGCAGAGGAACTTTACGGCAACATTTGATCAACGAACGTCCTTCCAGAAATTGTATTATTGTCATGATTTTAAGATTCAGAGAATCCAGGTCAACGGTTGAAGCGCAACGCCCTGGCACACCGAGAGCGCTACGAAATGCATTTATAATTCAGCGTCTATGTTGAATACTGATTGAGATTCATTGACTAAATAATGCTATGAAGTCCCTCTGCTCTTTAACTAAAGATTTATTACGTTTGAAATAACTCCGCTATTCCTGCTCGCTGTTGCTTGCCGTATTTTGTCATTTTGAATTACTTGATATTAGTATTGTTTTTCAGTACAAAACATCCTTTGCATCCGTATACTAGATCCCTCATAAAACTCTAAGATTCCCTTTTTATTTTATACATATCACATTTTTTATCTTCATTAGGTTTTACTTTCTTAGTTTTCAAAAGAGTGAAGTGATTTTTACTCCACTCGTTAGCAAAAGTCTTCAAATGAATTTTAGCACTGCGTGCATATCCCATTATGTGCCAATGAAATGAAAGAGCAAGTCTTGTTTGAGAGTTTTACTACACAAACATCATGACAGCGTACGCGTTCGTATGACCTTTACAGAATATAAATCTTTATCAATAGGCAAATGAGGAACTGCTATTCCTCCTACGTTTTTGTTTATTTAGATATCCACAAAGTCTGACCATTCTGCACTTGTTAAATCCATAAAAGTTAGTGTAGAGAGTATGTTATTTGTGCGTGTCGCTACTGAATGCCGCCTCAGCAGCACCTCACCGCCAATTAAAGACTTTATAGCTCACTTCTCTTGCCTGCGCCTGGTGCTCCTTGAGCATCCATCTGCTGCGTGCCCTAGCAGTGTTCCCATGCGAACATCCGCCTCTGATCTTGACTGGAACAGCCACGGGTTTCAATTCCGTGTTTGGGATGTTGATTAGGAAGTATAATTAGAGAACAAAATAACGTGCTCTTGTTTTCGTCTAGATACAGACACTGAAGCCCTGTTTTATCGCTCCATGTTTTAATGTCATTCGAACGAAAAACTTTGTAGTCAATGATTCTGCAAATCAAAATATAAAAAGAATACTAGCTGTTAAAAGGACTCACAATACTTGAAACACTTGTTTCGTTATAGGAGCATTATTTCATTTTGATGTATTATATTCGGGTGTCTGCAAAATTGTATAAACTTAGTTTGTGATAGTTGTATACAAAAATATACTAACATGGAACAATTCAAACAAACAAAAAAACGAGTACCCTAAAAATTTCAAGCTAGTCCAATTTCTGCTTATTGAACTATCAAAGTTGAGTAGTATATGGGTAGCACGGAAAAATTAAATTCTGAAATATTATGTGGTGCCATAAACAACTGTTTGAATAATTCCAAACATTAATTTTTAATATTGTTAGCTCCTGCTACTTTGTACTAAAAAATGAATCGTTTGTGATGTAGAAATTCACGATGCGATTCTTATGAAAGCTTTTGTGAAATCATGAGGTCATCCAGTATATGTATGGAAACTCTCTCTCCCTCACTCGCAATCTCAGTCTCCTTCATGTTGCATTGGTGAGAACGAGTGGTTCAGGATAACAACTCAAGATACTCATTTGTTCAACATTATAATTAGCAAGGTAGTGCTAAATGGATCTCAAGTTACGAAAGCCAATGAACACAACTGAAGGGACGTTCATTGCCAGGGACAGCTAAGAGCAGAAAAGTATTCAAACATAAACAAAAAATAATCAAAAGAACATAAAAAGTATTTTCAGATGACGTCTTGTAACTACTATATGACTTCACACCAGGAAAGAATGACAAATGCTTGGCCTATCAAGCCTACCCAGTTCTCTATTTATGGGGTTAAAAATATTTTGCAACGGATGTGTGACCAATGTAGCACTCAGTTCGTATAGTTACTAAGCTACTCGTTAGTTTGACATATCTGAAATATTCAGAGCAACTGCTGTCTCCCATCCAACTAAGAGACTTTAGAAAAATGGAGAAAATTCTGCTCAAAGCAGCGAAAATGATTCCTGAACTCCGCAATCTTAGCTACAAAAAGCGTCTTCAGCAGCTTGAACTCATCTCCCTAAAACAAATATGATTGCGTGGACGACTCATCGTGCACTATACGAGTATATGTATATTTTAACAGCTTTAGCTATATTACTCTAGAAGAGCTTTTCGAAAGAGACGATAACGTTCGAACCAGAAATAACAGCCATAAGCTTATAATAAGAACCTTCATGACATCTCAGGCTCTAAACTTTTTTCTAGTTCAAATTACCAAAACCTGGAACAAGTTTCCCGAAAACATCGTGTTGCTGGCACTGTAAACATTTTCAAAAATCGTCACTACAAATATTAGATAAAGAAGCCCCAGTTCTATGAAGTCCTAATTCCATCCCTTCTTTACTTCTGGGGCCCGTGTATGATTGCAGGGCTTGTGCGTGACTGAAAGACCTGTGCGTGATTAAGGTGTGCTGCAACCAAACGGTTTGGGACTTGAGACTTGGGTAGCAGCACAAGAATAAACCAAACAGTTCGTTCCTGTTGCCATATTCTATTCAGTTCTATCGTAGCTTAAGGAAGCCTGGGGCCACTGATGACCCAACTCCCTCACTCCGTTGAGCAAAAGAACGTGTTTGCATTGATTATTTGACCATTTTAGGTAATTCTCCAGCTGTTGTATTGCATGTAAGGAGCTAGTAGCGTCAGTGAAGTTTGACTTATTTTTGATGGCAAGGTTATCGATCGCCATGGGAACAAGAGATTCCTGGGCAAGAGGACGAAATTATTTTGATAAACATCTTATAAGTTATTTTTATGAATACAGACAACAATGAGTTGGAGCACTGAGACTTCAAATTACAGAAATAATCAAATTGTTCATACCCCTGTAAATCACTCTTTGTTGAATGGGGTGATCATCTTAGACTTTTGAGTTAAAGAAGAGCACAGCCATAATGCTCAGAGACGGACGTAAGACCCACAACCAGGTTCTGCTCAGCCAGCTTGCAGAACCTGGCTCGCCCAAACCAACAGCTTCTTTTTTCTACACTCTCCAGCGTAGCGAGATCTCTCATTACCATTGAGTCCAACACTATGCGGCTCTGTCCGATAACACTCTTCGAAGAATTTTAATTGAGCAACCTACCAAAAAAGTTCAAACCTTTGGCATCGAAGAAATTAACCGGTCAGCAGTGTTTTTTTTCTTTGACTCACAATCTGCCTAAGAGAGAGCCTAAAAAAATGATTTGGAATTTTGTGTGCTCATCAGTCATAGAAGATGATAGAAGAAACAAAAAGATGTATAGCCAGCAGCACTATAAAGCCCATGTATATGATGAGACAGAGAAAATGGAAAACAGCATTCAGCGACGTAAATCAGACTTACTCTTCGGTTGATTTGAAGTGAGTGCATTTTGGACAGTTTGGAAAGTCCTATAAATCGGGTGGTAACTTACGTCTGATTTCCGAACAACACGTAATTCAAGCAATCATGGACTCATGTAACCATGTTCAATTTTCTAACAACTCACCCACTTAACGAATCTTTCAGTTTTTGACTTGCCCTGTCTAACTTTAGATTTTCTTTTGTGTGAACTTGTTTGCAGTGGATCGCAATAGAATCTGTTCTCATGAATGAATAATTTTGTTTAAATAACGAGATGGGGTTATACTGTATATTAAAAATATGTAATTTAAAATAACTTGTTGAGATCGTTTGAGTTAGGGTGACTTTTGGGTCCTGTAGAAGTGTCCAGATAGAAGTAACAGACAAAATAATTAGTCTGTGAACTAAAATGAATAAAATGAATTCAATACACTATTCTCACTGGCACAGACTTTCTCCAGCTCTCTCTTTGCATTATTTGATAATCATACTGCTTGTTCAACGGCCTTACCCGCAGAAATATAAGAACCTTCACGTTTAAATTTATATGACTTAACAAAATTTCTGACGTGTTTTAAAGCTCTCGGACAGAACTGAAGCTCACAACGCCTCAAAATTGAACGTTAAGATGCACTACAATGTTTTTCTGACCTAATGCACTTTTTATTAGACTTCTAGGAAGTTTCTTGGTCGCAGTAAATTACAGCTTCTAGCAAATACCTTGTATGTAATCAAACTCGAACCTTGAGTTTAGAAAGCTAATTTTCTTTGGGATGCTAGGGAAGCCTGAAATTGCGCTAACTGTTTCATGAGTAATGCTAGTAACCATGAAATTCATGGTAAAATTGGCAGTTTATTCATGGGTAAACTTGACGAAGCAAACATTGAATCATACAAATGCCATAAATGTAATAATAAAGCAAGATGGAGGCATAAATGATACTGTACAGCTTCAGAGCAGCCAAAAGCTACAGCGAGCTACCTTGTTTAACATTCTCGCATTTTCATTTCGATGATTTACTTTGAATTCAGCAGAACACATTACTCTGAGGTAGCATTTATAGGTTCGTGTTCACAAATTTAGAAAAAAATATGAATATCTATAATTTAAATAAACTCAATTCCTCGATAATTTCATTGTTTCTGGATTAAAGAAATCCTTTGCGAGGCTAAAAACCTAGCAAATGCCTCCTCAGGGAGGCAAGGACTAATAAATAAAGGCTTTGTCCTCAAACGGAAGAGACTTGGCAGGGTCACACTTCTGCTGGAAGGTGCAGTGGGTACGACTCTCAATAGTGTTGCACGTACATTAGTTTTACTGCACCAAACTAAATATTTAAGCACAGTATTCGTCTGTGCATCATGCCATAATATCATATCACACGAATTGTTCCAACGTGAAAAAAATTAAAAGTTTCGTTGTTCTTATTATCATATCATGTTGACATGGTTTTCACTTTAATTTTAAATGAAATTATTGATTGTAAAATGGGCAAATTAAAAATAGAAAGTGAAGTAACTTAGTATCCTATTTTGAATTGATACGAATTATAATTGCATCAGCTCACAAGAACACAGCTGTACGTGCAATCATCACTACTTATATGAATCGATAATAAGACGCAAACTATGAAATTTTGTCTTTAAGGAAACTCTGACGTTGCAAACGAAGAGCAATCCAACTGTCAACACTCCCTAAATTGGTGACCTCATACTCTAAGTATGTAGATCAATCCTAAAACAAGCGATACAAATCCCTCAAAACATCCGAAATCACTATCCATTTCCCACGATCTGTTGTCTTGGTCTGTGCCCTTTTCGATTTGATGTTTGGGTCTCAAAATTGTACATTTCTCCAGTGCTATATTAATAATATTCTAATGTTCTGTTTCGATTCAGCTAAAAATATCGCTACTGCAATGTCAAATTGTTCTCCCAACACACGTTGCCAATCATTCAGTAAATGTTTTTCCATATTTCGATTTCAGCAATGTAATGTCATCGCATGTCTTACGTCCGCCAAAATGTGTTCTGTAGAACAGATCTGTCGAAAACGAACCAAGATAAATGATGTGCATATTATCCATCATTTTCCAACATTATAAAAAATCATAAATGATTCACGATAAGCCTCCCAGAACAAAGAGTTGCAAAGAAAGTTTCAATGGTTCAGTAACGCTCAAGCTGTCGATGAGTCATGCGACACTTTAAAAACATCTGAAAAGTAGAATTCCAGGTTCCGAAATTTTAGTGGATTAATTGAAACTTGGACACAAATATTGACTAAACTTATTTAAAAACGCAACCCCAGCTTTGATGCATAAATTAATTGCTGCTAAACAGCTTGTTAGTCAGCTGAGTAAATTGGTGAGTGAGTCACGTCATTGTATCCGAATCAAAATGTAACATTTCTAAATTAAATCTAAAATACTTGAACCATTTATTAAAAGAAAAATATATTACTGTGTATTCCGTATTATAATATCACCAACTTATCTCGCCTATCTGAAGATGAGAACATAGCTTTTTTAACGCACATATCTAAAACTTTCAATTCAGTTCAAAAGAATTGAGATCAAGTGCCCCACGGTTCATTATCGACAGTCCAGCTTTCTTCACGATCAAACTTCCAGTGTTTCATAGACAGTTTATCGGTCGCAATGAAAACGAGCCAGACGGACTTCATCAACTTGATCACGTACTCGAACGTCAACACGCTCTACATTAATATTTCACTAACCCTATCACCATCTATCTTGAGTGACACATTATTAACACGAAATGTGAAATGCTAATTGGAAATCGAAGAATACGTTGTTTCCCCCTCATTACGCTGCAAAATTAATATTTTTTGCTAGCTGCTGAGGTGTTTATGATTTTTCTTATGAGAAAAGTTAATACATTGAGCAGAGCTCTTTCTAGTGATAGTAATTCAGACGCATTAATTCAGCTAAATTCAATATTCGTGCAATCAATATTCCCTTCACAAATGTTTCTTTAACGCCCATACATCCAATGCTCCACTCTCTGCTATTAACACTAGTTCAAATCACGAATTCTCTTGAATAACCGTTGCTGTGTCTGTGCGTTTTAGGGTTCCTTATCACTGGAACATGAAGTATCATATTTACTGGCATTTCCATTCAGTTTCAACAGCCTTAAAACAGTAAAGCATAGTACGATGATCGTTAAGTTCGACTGTCCGCCCACGAAAGTGTAAACAAAGCAGTTCATTTGTCCAACATGGCGATACTCGGTGCAGTTTTGTTACGTTCGGGAATCAAGGTTTGTGGCATTTGTTTGACCATTGCCAAGCTACGGAACGGAACAAAATGGAATTTTCGCTTATTACTGAAAATTTTCTCGTCACTAGCACTGTGAGAACAATTCCAACCTATCATTGAATGTAATAAATTATCACCTGTTGGAAATGTCTCGATTAGTTATCCAAGTACATAAATTCTTCAAAACTATTTGAACCAGCCTTCGTCGAGTCATATGCGCCAGAATTTTTATTGTGAAAGCTTCATTGAGCTTTGTGTTGGAGCATATAAATCACTTCTTGCATGACTGCAGATAAACTCATATTATTGACTTACTGGAGGGTAAGAAGTAGGCTAAGTGAGAGACGCAGATGAATGGCATCTCTGATGTATACACAATAGATGTCAATTGGAAGTTATTGAGAAACGGTCGAATTATCATGACACTGTTCACTGTACGTTGATGCCGCAGCGCATTTGAAAGCACTCTCTTCGTCTGCTTTCTTATCTATCTGAAGGACGCCCAATCCTTCGAGCAGTTTGTCTACCTCAGAGAGTAGAGGTTCTTGGTTGTCACTTACTTTGTTCCTGCAATCGTTAATACATTATTGCTCTGCTCAAGAGACGCTTCTACGGCAATTTTCAATTATTAAAAGGCAGCTTCAACAACGAGTAGTCTCTTTATAGACTTGACCTTGACTCCACTTGGTAATATGCCCTATCCCGCAAGTGCCCTCACCCGAATGTCCTCTTCTCCTTGTTAGGAGCGCAAGTGGTCAGCAAAAAAGCTCTTATCTTCGGAAGGAGAGCAGCTTCAATATTTATGAGATGAAAAACGCCCTGCTTTACAGAGCTCCAAAAGCGAATGGAGTCTGAGCCTTTGATGCGTTCGCAAGAATTAGGGTGCTTAAAATTTTGGGCGGCTATGACAACAACCTCTCTAGACGGCATGGGACTTGAGTATCGACCAAGAATGGGCCAAACGGCTCGTTCCTATTGCCTTATTCTATTCTCAAAGCTTCAGCGTCAGCAACCAGAGAAAATCCTTTAATCAGAAGGTTAAAACTTTAACAATTCTCCAGAGAATTGAAACCCAAGCTGAAAATCAGGTCATTTCGATATGATCACTCTTAGCCTCAATAATATTCAAGACAAGAATTTAATATTATTCTACAATATTTATAAGGAGAAATAATAAAAATTTGTTTCTTCTACCCGTTTATTATCACCAAATGAGTTTCTTGGTCATTTGGTGTGAAAATCATCATAGCCAGCAAAACACAAATAGAAAGCTCTTGAATGATTAGTATTCACCTTTGTACAGTATAACAATTAGAATAGAAAACAGCGTACGCCCTGGTCATGCTTGGGAATTGGAGCACCTACGTCGTTAGAACACAGAACCATTAAAGCAAACAGTATGGCTGTATCCTAGGCGCTCGGTGAACCCCTGGGCTTTACCATTGCAGTCAGCGAAGCATGATCGACCTCGAGCACCCAAAAACTTCTTCTGGGCAAAAAGCGCCGATGCTCTACATTGCCTGACGGAATATTGTACGCTGAGAAGACAACTCCCGTTAACACCACGGTCTTCTTTACAGACTTGTTCGCCTTAACAGAGCCCAGCTAGCGACAACCAGAGGTGTTGCTTAACGAGCCCGCTACTCCCACGCTCGACGTACTGCTCTCATTAGACTGGGCGGTGGCGACTGGCCACTGTGTGGCGCATAGTATCTCGCCACTTGGGCGGTGGCGACTAACCATTCTGTGCCACATGATGTCTCGCCATTAGGGCTTGGACAAACTGCTACGATGTAACGAACGACCTCTAACAATTTGTTATATTTTCAGGGCCCACAAAATAGCCCATGACTTCCAACCATTTGCAATAATACGAGTGTGCATTAAATTGGGAATGGTCTACGGCCGCAAGAGTTATTACGCGTATCCATTATACAATAAAAGATCTACCACAATATGGGATACTTCGAGTGGCCTCTGTGTGATGGGTGGTGTCCCACTAGAAAAGCTCTCCCCATTTATAGTATTGCCAGTGATCACTACGTGGTGAATGATCTCCATTCGCGTAGTGGTGCAGAGATCGCTGCACGGGTATCATTTTGGGACGGCACAGTTTCGACTGGACTGGTGAGCTCACGTACTTTGATGAGGAATCGTGTTACAGGATGTTAATGGATACAATACCAGGATTGATCGGTAGATTAATTCTAATGTATTCCTTGCCATTGCCGGTGTTTCATAGCCTGTTCTTCCGTTTCAAGCCTCAATGAAAGCTCGAGCAAGTCGTGATGACCTGCATGGAGCAAGTCGTGCAGAAGCAACTTTGGCAGGCTTGGCCCTCACACTCTGAGTGCTCTAGATGACTTCAAAGATAACAATTATATTTTTTGACCCTACAGTATAAAAATGTGTATAATAGCTACGATGCAACATTAATTAAATATTACAAAAATTATCTAAATCATCAGCACTCGTTTATTTGTAAAAAATTATGGGTTGGGTGTTAACAGGCTCACTGATGGACGGCAGTGAGTAACAAGATGATGGTTTTTTCCCAATGTGTGTGACATTGGCTTGAGCCTTTTTTCCCCCTTTTGCGTAACTGCATCCTAGCTATATCCAGTTCTTCGTCTGGGTTAGATGGTGGCATATGGTCTGTTGAGGTTAGAGTTGATTCAGTCCGTAGGATTTACGAGTAGCTTGGTCTGGACCACTCCCCTGCTACAGGGCAGAGCGTGTTACGCCGTAGGCAGCTCAAACACAGCGCATAAGCACTTTGTTTTCCCTTGTGTCTTGTGTATCTCTGAGAGGAGAATACTCCTCAATTCTCGGCAGTCCTGTGGTTCACTGGTGCTGGGATAGAATCTATAACTGAGCCACTCTATATAAGTAATCCAGGTATGAGGCTCTAATCCACATGCTCGTGCAGTTGATGCAAATGTCTCTGAACTCACGATCCTGATTAGAATCTGACACAGACAATATTTGCCAAGAAATTGAGTGATACTTAATAGTATCCTAATTTCACTCGAAACCATCAAATGAAAAGTTGATATTTATTTTGTATTAAATGATCATCTCAGAATCCTACCTAACACACATAGAAAAGAATGTGCGAGTGACTTTGCTTTGGCAAGAACAAGGCTTACGTTAAAATTATCTACTGGAAAAAACATTGAAAAATAGTTGAGATGCATTCTATTTGAATGGCTTCAGTCAACTCACCTCTGATTAAATCAAGAATTTATGTCTCCCATGCCTTGCATCATACATGAACCTTAAAAATTGCGTCAGTGTCACCCATTGTATTTTGCCAAACAAATAACTTGATTGCATGGGCTCCATTCGTAAAATTCTCAAGCCCAAACTGAACTACTGCTGCTAAAGTTATTGAAAAGTTTGAGTCCTGCACAACAGTTCTTTAATGAACAAATACAAGCTGAGGAAGACTTCACAAGCACACTGATGTCTCCTCATTGAGATGCTCGGTTTCCGTCAGCTGGAATGCCTTCCACGCTGAGATAAGGACGGCTGGAGATTTTTGCTTTAGGGTAATAAATGTCACAAAACAGACACATTTCATCTGTACGCATATTGTCCTCAGAAATCCCAACGAGTGTTTTGTGCTCGTTGACTGTAAAGAATATTATTTCAAAACTTCGGTCTCTCTAATCGTCTTCATACTGGGTCGTTTACTCACAATACAAATCAAGGTCAAGATCCGTGGGAAAAAATTGATACAAACTCAGAATCCTTGAAATTCATTTTCCTTATGGTAGACAAAAATGTCACAGTAATTGACACTTGTGTGATTGGCAATGTTCTCACAGAAAAGAATGCTGTTAAGAAAGAATGTAGCCTCTCAATACTCGTAAATTTAATTCAAACTTGACTTTTTATCAAATCTTCATACGAATTACATTTCAATAAACACCATGAGGTGGCGCTGTTATAAGTGCACTTAGAAACATTATTCTTCACTAAACGTCCAATTTCGGATTCGATTTTATTGTAAAATGTGTTGATTATTTTGTTTTTTCTAGTGCTTCATAAAGTTGCTATCATGAGCTAACCAACATCAACCAATTCCTTTTCCTGAGAGGGCACTCAGTCTGTTATTTCTGTAATCCAGCTTGATATTTACCTGACATTTCTGGGTATTTTCTGAATTATCTGGAATGTTTATTTCTATTCAGTATGATCCCGAGTTCAAGGAAAAATGATGTTGGAGAAAAGTCGATCTCTAGATTCAACTAATTATTAAATTCATGCTCTTAGAATTTGGTCAGTAATTGATTCCAACAGTGGCTTTAATTCTGTAGAGGAGTTATTTATGCATCACAAATCTTTGTAGGAATTGAACAAAATGCGTTTCCGAATATCCAAATTTCAGGATAAATAATAATTTTGAGAGTCAATACATCATTTTGAATAATAAGTTAGAGCGAATCACGTCAAACGTTGAGAGCTATTGTCTTTGCAAGAATAAATGTGTTCCTCAAACTCAACTGGGATAGGAAGTGAGCATGGAGGACGGCTTAGCGATCTTCAGGACTTGCCGGAAATCTGTCGCCGTGTCAATTTTATCAGAGGCTACTGATCACAGGTAAAACAACTTGTGAGAAGCTGCTTCCATGTTTTGGCTGTATCTGGTATTTCAGTTTCCGAAAATTTGTATCAGTTTTTTTAAAAACTGACCTGAAGTTAGTTAGTTAATATGACCTGAAGTTAAGCAAAATTTATTATCAAATGGGAAAACAGTTAAAAAGTGTATTTTTGAGAGAATACACTAATAATTTTCTCATATACATTATTTCAGAGCTCTAATACTTTTAGTAAGCTCTAATGCTCACTTACTTCCACGCAATTTTTGTGATGACCAGGATGTGAAAGGATCACGACTAAAAAGTGTCCCCCCTGAACAGTTCAACACCATTTATCAGAGGTTTATTTCACACACGAGACTGATAAAGGCATTTATGTCCGTTCAATCATGATGATAAGACCACGTGTTCACACCATGAGTTTACACCTACTTGTGTTGTACAGCCCTCAACAACAAGCGCTACACGTGATCAGCGAAGTGCAGCTCATCACGCTACAGGGCTTCATCCTGCGCTCTGATCTGTCGCCGTCAGCGCGAACAAGCGTTCGCTTAGAGTTAAGGAGCTCAGCGTGGACCTCAGTCTGATCTCACGTCAGAAATGAGGCAGGAAAGTGGTCGGTGGTCTGATTTATTGAGTACTCTGGGAGAAACTGTGTACGTCGTGTACCCCACACAGTTTCCCCTTGATCAGAAAGCATGGCAGCTGATTTTGTAAAAACGCAGAGCAAAGAGGAATATCTTGAGTTCTCGCTCCTGGAACTTATCTTTCCAGGTACGTCATACTGTGTTGAGCCATACCTACATCACTGTGTCAGCTAAACATGCTTAACTTGTGGTTATGAGAGTTGAAAGTGTTCGTGCACTGTGACAAAATCACAAGTTACATAAATAGATTAAAGCCTGGATGTTCATAAGTGTTTATACAATTTAAATAATTTACTACAGAGGTAATTTCGGGGATAAGTTAATGAGATGAGCTTTGTGTAATGAGTGATTAACAAAGTTTTGAATCATGGTGCATTTTAGTGCTTCAGATACCTTGATGAAAATGAGTTTCTTAAATAAAAACCCTAAATCACGGTTATTCCTCAAGAAAAGGCTGTGCATCATAGTTTTGAGAACCCAACTACGCAGACACAGAAGCTACTGGATTTGGTATGGGAGACGTCCATCATTACCTCCGTCAATATGGCACAAAAAAAATTATGGAGACAGGGACAATGTTGATAAAGGAAGGCGTGGACGACCGTAAAGTTCTGAGAAGAAACATCGATCGTGTACGACAAGCTTTTCGACGTTCCATTGCGAAGTCTTCGCTTACAGCTATCATGCAGCTACAACCACCGAGTGCAACGATACACCAAATTTTACACAAAAACTTGCAACGATGCGCTTACAAAAGAGGCACTCATACAACACATACAGATAATTGAGCCAAATGAGAAATCAAATCGAAAAGAATTTGCAGTTATTCGTTTCTTTAATCGAGTTTCTGTAGATACACCGCGTTACCCGTGTTAGTTTTTGTGTGTAACGCAACAATCAACTCATTCACATAATATGAGAATCTAAGTATCAAAACACCTCGATGGGATGAGCAGACTTTACCTTGGTAGTCGAAAGGTGAATATGCTGCGTAGGATCATGTGTAGTCGGATCATTGGTTCTATCTCCTTCAGTAAAAGTTCCAGTTCTTATACTGATTTCTGTAACTTTTCCACTGGATATGTGCTGACGTAATTCAATAGCTTTCAACCAACCATCCGACATTTACCAGCAAGATAGAGCACCACCTCATTAGGAAATGCACGTTTGCGAGTTCTTCAAATCCAACATTTTCACACCCGTTTATTGGAAGCGATGGTCCATTACCCTGTCCACTTCATTCACCAGATGGACTGGACCATGGACTTTTTCTAGTGGGTTATATTAAAGATATTGCGTAAAGAAAAACATTGTGAGACATCAACTACCTGATGTATCCCAAAAGACCACAGACGCCACTGCTATAATGGACTAGGCTTTAAAACGAACATAGCAAGGAATCAAGTACCGTCTTTATGTGCTTCACACAAATAATGGTGCCCGTACAGAAGTGTATTCATGAGACCACAAATTTCGATATATTGTGTACTCATTTCCTGCAGATTTGTCCATTCAATTGCTTCTGTATTAAATCTATTAAATTGATTATGAGTTATGTATATGAACACATTGTAATATTTCATTATGACTTTTTATCCAATGAAAATATTGAGTTTTTCTCACTTGATATCTGCGTGCATGTGTTCATGTGGTAGTATTGATAACTAAGCCTATTTAATCACATAAAATTTTCTCTATTTAAAGAAAGGTTTCATCATCACTTCTAATGTTTTACTGAGTAATGTAAATAGTTTACCTATGTCTTCAAATCAGAGTATGCCATTCTCAAGAATTTATATCGATTCCGAATAACTCTAGACGGACGATTATGTTCATAAAGAGCACAGCCCAGCTTTCATCGAACACCCAAGTCACCTTATATAAAACAAACGTAATCATCGCAGAAAATCAACGATCCTGACAACAGCTAATCGGTAAACAGTCGTGTTCAAGAGAGCCATTATCGCGTCCGCTAATGCATTTTGAATGCGCTGAGACGACGATCTCTGCCAATCTGAGGTGATGAGCGGCGGTAGACCGAGTGAAGCAGCGGGCACCGCGCGGCTCATTTGGGGCGAAGACGTCGAGGCCGCTCAATGTTATCAGATGGTACGTTCATCACGCCGCAGAATGACCGCGATTGGCAAGTCGCAACTGACACTCTGTCGCCGAAACCTGCGACTTACACTTGTCAAGTAGAAAGACGATTGGGGGCTAACACTTACCCTACTTTCGCTCATCGTACTCCTATTCAACAAGCCATCGTATTTCACACTGCTTCGCTGAGTGTAGAAAACGTCCATTCAAATGCTCCGGTAACGATAATTTATACGTGTTATATTCACGTGGTTCCTGTTATCGAGCATCTATTTAACAAGAGATCGTATATCACGTCGCGACACTTCGCTCCCAATGCTTTAAAGCGGTACAATTTAAGCATCACTCACAAAGAAGTTTATTCAAATGGAACTTTTAAGGGCTACTCTCATAACAAACCGTTGGCCTTTGCTACCTCTGACGAGACCTTTTCTGTCAGGCATGCCCATGAGAGGAAACTCACTGTTGTGGGAGGTCTGACTTGCCGGCACGCCGTCTCTCTTTGTTGCTTTACTTTACAAATAGCTTCAATTTTTACCGAAAGTTTTGATTGAATTCAGTAACTATTGAAAAACTGAGAGAATATTCTTCCTGTATATTAAATGGTTAGTAAAAGTTTAGCGAGCACGGTAAATAAAATAACAGTTTATTTTAACTTAACGACGCTATCAGTCCATACATCTTGGTGAAAGTGTGACTTTGATGTGTGGCCTGAAATAAAGTGTGAGTGGATCCATCCTCAGAGCACAGAATTAAAGCGTATTCTGGGAGACGACGAAACTAGTAAGTTGCTGCGCTACTAAAATTTCAATTGTTACGATCATATATTGTGACTATTAATATCAGTGCTAATATCTTTATGAAAATTCTATAGAGTCCGCAAACAATTTTTCAGGAAATACTTAATACCGACAAGTTTATACGAGAAAAGAAGTACAGTAGAAGCAAGCCCGACCAGAAGTATGGAATGTATCAGGGGCTTGCTGAAATAAATCTTTGAAGTTGGCCTAAATGTATATAAGCAAGAATATACTAACGCATGAAAACATTGTCGGCATGATAATTGTGAGTCTAGAAACTCCAGTTCATTTCATATAAAATATGCCCACCCTTCGCTTCCTCCCTGTCTTCACCAAGAGAAGGCAGTTAATCAATCTAGCTAGCTCGAATATCTTAATCTTCATCAAACATTCTTTTTCTTTTATTGCAAAGCCCCCTCGAAACTACAAATTTTGCTGTTAACTTCTTTCTACAATAGAGACAAAATATAAACTGGATTCTACTGAGACTAGGCAATACTATGGAGTATTTAAGTCATAATAATGGAATGTGGGAAGAAAAACAGTAGAAAATAAATGTCCGCTACAGTGTTACACCCAAGTTTGGTGTCCAAAATGATAAGATTTGAATGAGAAAGAGAGCATTAAATTTTAAAACATATGTAAGAGAAACCGTCTTCCCTTAAATAGTTTTTCCGTTGTACGATATGACATTGAACCCAGGTCAAATATCTATACGTTATCAGCCAAGGGAATAATTTTAGGCTCTTAAATATTTGTAATGTATGATAAATTGCCCTTGAGATGCGAAGAAAAAGGAAACTTTTTCCGTTATGTTCATCAGCGCTTTCCGGGAAACTAATTGGACGTTTGGCGTTACTCGTCCGGTATGCTGGATGGCACAATTACAGTACCCTATAGCTACGGCTGCACTAGTTACATTCAACTTGAATATCTTTTTGTTGACCATGACAAAGATTTTAAGCAGTGACATCCCTTTGTTCAAAATCTTCTTTTAACAACGTGCTCAAGTGGCTCTTCCTAAAAACAGGGTTCCCTAAGGTCATTAAAGAAATGTATTAAAGATTTACGACGAATTATATTTTAAATAAGTATTTTTCATGAATATATGCAGACTTTCTATTCCGTATCTAATCTACCGATAACATGGCTGAGAATTTAGATAGTACCCGTGGGAATTCCCGGTTTAATGTAGATCTTTTGTTGAGTTGCCAATGCATGCCTGTTGCGTCGGATGATTGTTTTTTTGTCTCTCGTGAATATTCAGCATTTTCAAAAATAAATTTTCGCGAAGCACAATATTTTGTTTTGCAATTGCATCTTCATATGTTACTTGGTTTCCTTTCTCTATTGAACAGTAATTATGTGCTTATTACATTAACATGCACTCATCAGGATTCACGTTTTCAAGTTAAATCGAATGCAAAACAAAATAAAGCATTCATAACGTAATACATATGTGGTCTAAGGCATGTCGAATGATCTCCTTCTAGTCAAAATCCAAACATGTTTCTCTCCTCAAAGTAATGAAACAAGTGAATTACTATAAATGGCAATTCGAAATAGTAATGCAAGTTAGTTGTGATTATTTCATTCTGTCGATGCAATAAAAATTCGAACAATTGCCCAAATATTTTTCTGAATGATGTATAAAAGACAATCTCGGCATTAAAAAGCATATATCTGGCTGCAAATTCGAAAGACGTGAAAATCAGTGTTTGAAAAGAAAAATAGGAATGAGATCAACCGTCACGACTACATGAAAAACGATGATTTTTCGAGCACTAGTAAATGATACTTCACGCTCACAATACATTCGTCGAAAGCCAATAGCTTCACACACCTGCCAATGAGAAAGAGTTCTCGCTCATGTAAAGTTTGATTGCATGCATCTCCCTGACTGAAAAGGTCTCTTAGCAGAGAGCTTGCAAAGGCGTATTTCCTGGAATGGAGATCCTATCTTCAGTTCTGCAGTCTGCCAGTCGTCTTGTTCAGTAAGTCATCGACATGAGATAACTCCACTGAAGCTAGTTGAGACCACAGCTGCTGCTCGTGCACTACAACGCTGATGCTAAATACATAGCTCACGATCACTGAACACGCATGCAGGCCCGGCCACTTTCCTGCTCTACATACATGTTTCAACTGCTCTTAAGCTAAGTGCCAACTCATGTGTCTCCAGGCTTTCATTCTCAGTATGCTTTACGGTAAATTATGTACCAGATTTTGTGCTGCCAAAAAACGGTACTCAATGCGTTGGTAAGAGAGGTCCTACTCACGTGTTTTTTGGTGAGAGACTCATAGAACGTCTGCATGCCAGCTCCAAGTGAATTCTCTGTTTTTACTTATCAGGCTTTTCACTTTACTGTGTTTAATAAAAATAGTACAACTGCCCCGCCGACTGCTTCTACCAGCGTACTCTGAGGCCTTAAACTGTTAGTTTTCATGATACGTTGTTTGTACGACAGTGTCATGTACATGTCAGTGCATTTAAGAAAAAGCGTCTGGAGAAAGTTCTTGCACATATGTGCATCCTCACGTACGAAGATTGATCAAAAACACAGCATTTTCATAGAAACAAAAGTATAATGCTTTGATAAATTTATTATGAACAGTTTTACTGATTGAAATTACTACCAAGGTATGTAATTATAAGGTCGTCTTTCAATTTTTTTATTCTAATATTGCATATTCTGCAGCCCAAAGTGATTCCTACATGTCAAGTAGAGTAACTGTGTAAGGAATTGGAATCTGTAATTGACAGAACTACTGTAGACTCATGGGCAACATCATCCGTTAGCAGGCAGAGTTATGCATTTTATTTAAGAATTCACTCTTATCCTGTTAAGCGTTATTTACATCATATGATGTTTGTACGAGTTGCATTCTACCAGCAACTTACACCATATGATGTAGATGTGCAACGGTACCACAGCGGTGTTAACATCATATGATGTTATAATGTTTATCAGTTCAATTAGCGTTTTTATAACTGTCAGATTACAATTGGAATATGATAATAGTATTATTATTGTCGAGTGAGCGGCGTCCGTTAACAGGTTAAGCTCATCAGTGTTAGTTACGGAAGAATGTTTGAACATAAAGAATTTGCAATCATATGTTCCAGGTTTCAACCCCCGTCAGTTGAGCCATGACTGACGCAGTCAAGTCAGTCTGGGTCCTGCTGCACAGACCACGCGCTGGAGAGCAGCTGATCACAGCGTCCATTGTTGTGACACTAATGCTGCCGCTGCCTCTTGCAGCTCAGACTATTATACACTGACCCTCCATGACATCTGCCGTGACATGGCCTTATGAAACAAGCGTCAAAACAACTTACTAGAAATTGATACACGCAACACGAAAGTGAAAACTGCGAAGGAGCTCCAGCGCCCCGTGCAGGGTCAGTGCTGAACGACCTCTGGGCTGTTTCTTTGCATTTTATGGCAGTAATTCTGTCGAGTTCAAACTATCACGGCTGAAAGGTTGCCTAATTTCCATGATAGGCACTGATTTTCCTTTTTCGACTATTTTATGCATTGTTAGAGTGGAAAATGTAGAAGAAGTTCAACGTAAAATTATTTCAGTACATCAATCATATCTACGACCAGATTGTTTCCTCCTTTTGACAGAACTTTCCAAACAGTGTAAAATAAATTAAAATCAGTTTTGACAAAAAATATCATTCTTTATTTGCTTTTGTCTTTAAAAAATGATCATAACGCACAAAATAGTGCACTTGATATCCTCATGTGCAGGTCTCATAAATAAGATCTTCAAATCCAGTAATGTGACAGGAAAGTAGCAACGTAGCAATTGTTCAGTGGGGAATGAAGTTAACTTCACTAAGCAATCACTGAAACAAAATCAAACTGCTGAGTCTGACAGCTGCTAAACACAAATGTGAGAAGCTTTATTTTTCCCTTTCAGCTATTTCTTTGCATTTGAGGAGCTGGGGGGTACATTTCGTATTGATTCGCGTGTGAGTTGGTCAAGGCTCATGACCTTTAGTGAAAGAAACATAATTTCAGGTGGAACATTCTTCAAAAACTAGGCCCTACCATCTAGTGTCGTTCGCTTAGAGAGTTGCCGGCGTTCGAGCATGTAATTTTGAGTTTTAGCCTTAATAAGAATTGCCATTGTTACGTTTGAATTTGGACCAGTTAATATGAGGAAATTCGATTGGGCATTAACCTATGAATTTGAAAATGATATTTAATTTCGCACCAAATCCGTAAATTTGAGAATGAATTGGAAAGCACTGATTTTTCCAATTTTAAATTGAAAAATACATGGAAATCTACACTATGACGGTATATTCAACAGAATGTTATGTGCTTTCAAGCAATGAAAGTACTAAAAAATTCACTCCTACAGATCTTACACTGCGCGAGAGAGGCGCTTGTTCTGAAAGACAAAAGGTTCTCATTAAAACTTTGGTGATGTTTTGCTTCGGGCAATTGCTCTTTAAATTTTAGTCAATTTTTATTACCCACGAATGTGTGAAGCATACAAATTAATCCCCTTCTCTAGTAAGATGATGTTACTGCCAGCAATAAAATCATCTTTAAAGCCAGTTAAGAATGGGAAAATAGATTTGAAAAGTCATCTGAACATTCATGGTATAACGCTAGAAAGCAGTTCATTAATTTTATAGATAATACAAATCATATGTGTAAAATTTAGCTATTATAGTCATCAAAGCTTTCCAAAAAATAGTTCATATATTAAAATTCACTAGACAACGCAGAAGAGGACGGGAGGCCAAGGATAATAAACCCATATGAAATTGTAATAATTTAGCATTATATTTTAATAACAAACAATGCACAGCATACCTTCAAATAAATATAATACAATAACCATCACATTGAAAAAATGCGCTGTCATTATGTACAAAACTTTGTTGAATCTACAAGGATAAATCACTGAATATTAAATAAACAAATTATGAACTATGTCTTCATTGCTTCTTCATCTCCCTTACTCGACTTTATAGACGCATATTAGTAAAAAAAATATCCTCGCATGAGAAAACAATATCTGACACCACTACATGCATATCAAGACACAGAAATTCGTTAGCATACTTATAACAACACATTAAAATTGAATAAATAAGCTGTTGTGCGTTTTGGGGGAATGAACTGCGAATTCCTCCACTTCGCTATCCAGTGATGAGGACCATCCCACTCATCCCCTCGCAGCTAATTGAAGGAGCCAATTTAATTGAAATTTTGAATTGAAGGAGCCAATTTTTCATGAGTATTTATACAATATTGTTGAATGAAAAATTATCGAAATATTTAAAACGAAATTTCTGCAAAAACATAGATTGCGTGTCTCAATAATATAATTCCAAAGTTACAATTTTATAAACTTTAGCACCAAGTATTCAAGTTTGGAATTAAGCCTAAATGTTACACGTTACATTAAAAATAAAAGTCTTTGAGAGCCTATGAAAGGTAACAATATCAGGGTCTTTTATAAATAAAAATTCTTAAATACTAATATTGCAATTTCCCGACCAAATCGTACAAAAGTTGGTGATAAAATTACGATATTTACAAAACGAACAACATCATTGCACAAAAACTGACATAATATTATATTTCTTGCTTGAATGTAAGCTTGAATCTCAGCATATGCACTTGCAGATCAGTTCTTCCGTCAGATGCTCCGAAACAACCGTTCAAAAAGGGTTGTATAACATAGTAAGGACGTGTATTATGAAACAGCAAGCTACACTTATTACCTTCGCATCGATGATGTAAGCAACGATGACCAAATAATCGGATAATTACGATTATATTTTTAAAGGTTAGTTTGCGAATGCATTCCATTGGGCTGCTGCACCCGTAAATTTTTACACAACATCCAGTTAACCTCGAGCTCCCATTCGGAATCTGGACTATTGACTTGTTTCTGCTTAACATTCTTCTCTTTTCTCTTGGGTGTAGGTCTGAGCCTCAGAAAAGACCATTGGCTTGCAGATTACCATTGTGATGAAGCAGATAAAGGCATTCGGGATCTTTACAACAATTCTTTCGCTATAATCCTGTTTAACTGCGAGAAATGTATTATATTTATAACCATCCATTATTACAGTGATAAAGAAACACTGCCATCAATCTTGAGCATTAGAACTAAAAATTTAAATCAATGCATATAAACTCTAAAAATGAGACACTTCGTTTCTACAATGCGACTCTGTGTTGCAGGTCGACAATGAGCGATGGCGTTGAAGATCCCGCATGCGGTCTGAGCTTCTACCACGCTTCGAGGTCAAGAAGGTAGCAGTGATCATGTGAAAATGCAAGAGAACATGGTCATCGAAACATTTAAGCTCATCATTTTCGCGTTTTTATTCATATTACCGTACAAAGCTTTGAATCTACTCGCTTACATAACCTGCCATAGTTGGGGCAAGTGAGAGGAGTGGGAAACACCAGATTGACGCAACCCAGAAAATGCCCAGCCTCAGACCACTCGATTTAGAGGAACTGGAACACAGATGATGCATAGTGTAGAATTCTTAATTTCTATGTATAAAGTTCTTTAAGCTTATTACTAAGTTCATACATAGCCACACTAAACGAAAAAGTATAAATAATACATAATGCACAGAAAATGTCTTTCAAACGAGTGGCTCAGTAAACGTACCTCTGTTTCGAGGGACTTGATGAGGAGCACGACTTGGACTCATGCAATCGGGTAATGTTAAGGCATGCTTAAATGAAACAATATTAACATATCTCATTTCCACCGAATAGCTGTCCAAGTACTTCTAACTCCAAAAGATATGAAAAAGTGATGAAACGAGTGAAAATTTTATAACAGAGCTTTGAGAAATTGATTCGATGTATGACCACCATAAAACTATAGGACTTTCGTTCATGTAAAGCATGATCCACGCTCTTACTAAAATAGCGACAAGACGCACGAAATTGGAGTTCAATCCACAGCAGCTGCCTGCCTGTTGTCGAGGGTGAGTGGGGAACCGTTCTCGGGAGGGAACTGAGGAGAGCTGGCGCTGGGCTTGCAGGAGCTGCTGTTGTCTGGACTGACAGCGCGGTTGCGACTGTTGGGAGAGGCAGACAAGTCGGGGGAATGGACGTGCAGTACTTTTTTCGAGTTGTGTTCCACTGGGCTGTTATTGTTGTTATTGTTCGTGCTAGCACAGTGGCTGTAATTATTATTGTTATTATTCACTGCATTGGTGTTACAATGGTTGCAAGTACGATGATACCCCGCGAATGGCGACATGTTTGTGTGCGATGGTCGCTGCACAGGATTGCGTGCAGCCAAAAATGACCGCAGCTTCAAAGCAGGACCGAGTTTCATCTTCAAGCTTCCTGTCAGATGGGATTCACTTAGCAGTATCAGGCATGCTCCGTCTATCCGCTGATCTCTGAAATTCTGAGAAAAAGATTTCCTTTGATTAGAAAAATATACTCCTTTATTGAATATAGCGTATCCCAAATACTCCATAGGAACAATGTATTGGTCACTTACTACAATTGACTAAGATTTAAGAATACCACCTACCTCCGCATACTCAGCGCAAATATCAATGCTACGCACGAAGTCGTAGACGTCATCCACAGTCCACGTGAGTGAGTCCTCCTTCGTTTCAAATGAATATTTGTGACGCGTAATGGGTTCTGATTTTGCATAAACGGGAGAAATAGAAACAGCTGGTGATGATCTTGGTATAGGAGTATCATCATCTTCTACATTGATGTCAGATTCTGATATTCTGGCGTACTTGCTAGGGACTGAAGATGACAGGTCAAGAGGTGACGATGCTTGCGCGGGACGTTTGGTACCTCGCGAACCCTCGGAATTCTTGTCGTTCTGTCGTGATGCATCAGAGTTCATCTGTTTTTGAAGGTGTTGCAACTTATCTTTATGTTGAAGAAGTTGTTGCTGGTGTAGCTGTTGTTGTTGCTGCAGCAGCAAGTGCTTCTGAAATTGTTGTTGAGAATGAATGTCTGTCGAAGTTTTAGGCAGCTGATTATGATGAAGCGTCGATGCATTGCGGACCATGTTAATCAAAACTTGCGTAGACGACAGATCCAAAAGCGGATTGGTTCCCAGACCTGGAAAATTACTTGGGGAGAGTAAATGCTGAGGAAGACCAGTAGTTAATCCGTTCGGAGCAGCTCTCTTTGGAGAAGAATCTGGCGTTTTTATTTGAGATTCGATTGATCTCTGAGGTTGAACAGGAGTTGAACTGCTTTCGTTCGGAAGACTCGGTAAGAATCCCGCGGTAGAGAATGCTACTGCAGGGAGTGGTGGTCTGTGGAAGCCATTTAGTGAAGTGCTGTTATAAAACCTGAGAAAACAAAACGATCATATTTTATTAAAAAATGGTGAAAACTGCACTATTCATTTAGTCACTTGATATAAGATACCTTATGATAAAATATTTAAGATCAATACTCATATGCTCACTACAGGGTGGCGCATAAGTAACGCACCCTTTTAAAAAATTAATAATAAATAAACTATGAAAGGTATAACGATGGGGATAATTGCAAACGATAGAGGAACTCTTAAAGTTTATTTACATGTCGTATCCTGTCTACAGATACCCAGTGTATATTGCGGCAATACTTTATTTATTATTAATTTTTTAAAAGGGTGCGTTACTTATGCGCCACCCTGTATAATAGACAAAAATTACTAGTTTTCAATCAGAATATTTGTAAAGGCTGTGACGTATATTTCTCAACACTAGCAACTTTTACTTTAGCGGCTTCTCACTTGAATGCACGTTAAAATAAGCACTCATAAAGATAAAAAACAATTGATAATATAATTGCAGATTTTCGCTAGTCGAGCTGATTGTTTGTTGCTGTAAACATGCATATAAACTTCTTATACGAGAACCACGAACACTATGACCTTATAAAGAAAAATAATTTATCACCTGTTTAAACACTTTCTAATTATAGGTAGACATTTTGTGATCGAATAAACGTTCGAATAGCTCCAGTTTGGAAAATGACCTTTAAGAGTATTATTTGAGTTAATTGGTCGTTAAGCACGTAAATAAGCTACTTACTGCAGAGGGCTGTTGGAGTTGCTATTATTGTTGTATTTGGCTGCCATCGAGCGCATTAGGTCAGAACAGCTACGAGGCATGGCGTTCGCCGGATTTCTGCCGGTTTCCCCCCCAAAAAGCCCCATGGCCCCAAGGGCTCCTGGCAATCCAGGCATACCTCCGATACCGCCCATAGGCAAGGGGCTGAAACACGTAGGGTTTAGTGCGGCTGGGGAGAAGTCTGGATGGGGGGAGTTGCTCGAGAGGGTCGAAGCCGTTTGCGAATGAGGAACACTTGGAGATTTAGGAGAAACCGACGGAGACCGGGCGTGCGCAGGGGAGGCTTGAACGCTCGTGTCTCTTAATTGATCAGAAGCTCGTTCGTTGTGTTTGTCTTCGACAGGCTTGCGAGACTTGTCTTTAGCTTGAGAGCGTTTGGGACCTCTAGAAGCGGAGGGGACGGAAGAGGGAGACTTAGAGGTCGGTGAGGGGGAGCTCGTATCGGGCATGTCACACTCGGAAGAAGGAGAACTCAGCTCTCGCCAACTCTCTGTGAGCAAAAATTAAGATTAAAATGTTTACACGTACCGGTTAAATAATTGACTGAGAATTGTGAAACTGAAACTCTATGTTACACAATAAAAATGTGATGATGATCATCGCCTGATGTGAAGGTAAACAACACAAGATATAAGAACAGATAGTTGGTCTAAACCAGGGGTCGGCAAACTTTTTTACCCGTCTACCCCTTCATAGGATATTTGTATATACATCACCGATTGATGTTATAGGGATGAAAATTCAGAAGACTGGGACGAGGGCTCAGGATCTTTCGAAGGCATGCGTGCATAACAAACACTCGTATCAGAGTCATATGAAAAGAATTAAATGAAAAACATGTTGAAACTTCAAGTGTGGCCAATTGCAAGTTAGAATTAAATGGGGCATTCAGTATCTTTGTTATACGCATGCTAGGACGAATGATGAATAAGAGTTGTCGAGGCTTTCCGTACACCCAGTGAGTAGGTGGGGCTGTGAGACATGTCTGAGACGCATGCGTTGCGTACTAGAGAGCGTGGAGCCTGTGTGTCACGCGCCTGGTGCAGGTCGCAGTGCGCACGTCACGCGTGCTGTAACGTGCGCTGACCGACATTATCTGCCCGTGTACGTGTGAGGTGGCAGCTCCAACCGCCGCTCCAGCTCACACAAAAAGTTGAAATTATTATTGAATTGTCTTGCCGCAAAATGCAACTTCAAAGCCTAGTAGTAACTTTAATAATTGCAACAGTGGTGACTAATTAACCAATTTCTGCACAGAACTGACTCGTGTCGTACTTGTTAAATACAGCCGATAAAATTTGCGAGTTAAATAAATCTTAGCATATTTAGTATTCATAATTTTGCCATTGATTTTTGAATCGCTCAAAGTGCACCACACATAGTATCATAGTTGAAACGTATGATCTCAATATGATTTATGTGGAAGTTAGTAGATGTATTTTATGAAGCTATCTTGTCACTTTTACTGGCATTATTTAAAAAGAAAATGAGCTCAGGTGCAACAATTCATTGAAACACTGTTTGAAATGCACTCATAGTCAGTTATTCGAGCTAAATATTTATGCACACTTGTACTAAGAAATGGTGTCGTAAATGCTCCAGCCAGCAACTTGCCAACCGAAAATGGAGCTTCGTTCGATGTCTGTAAGCTCGGTATTCTTTCCAACAATAAAACAGCTATCCATCGACATTTTATTTAAAATCATTCACGATTGACCCGTAAGCAACAATCGCAAAGCATTTTCGAGGGGATAAAGAATGCGTTGTCGTGTGGGAGTATAAGTCTGATTTTAAGTTGCATTTTTCAAGGAGTAATTTATGTCTCTTTAAGAAGCCATTAGACTCCAGAAGTGCATGTTGTGCACATGTTGCCACGATGTTCTCGTTCCTGCCGCTATGCAGAGGCTCGTCTCGTGCGTCAGGCATGTGCGAAGACGAGGCTTGCGTCCGGCACAGCAGCGTGGACCGCGCGCTGTCCACTCCGCTGCTCGAACAAGCATTCACGGAACGCGACCTTGTATCCACATCGTCCGTTCAGCATTTCTAAAGAGCTAACCCTCCTCTGACTTTGTATTAAAATGCAAGTGATATTTGATTCTCAAATAGCTATCGACTCTCCAACAGAAATTGAAGGATATCTAGAAACTCTCTAATTCCAAATGCCTTATATTAAAGGGCATCTAGAGACAGTCTCCAACCAAATTTATGCATAGAATTGGTTATCTGACGTAACCTTTTCCAATTCAAATTGAAAATTCATTAATAAGTAGATATGAGCTGGAATGAATAACGCTGAAGGCACTCCATAGTTGTAATAACACGCAGGGACTATACATTTCAAGTCAAAGTTATTGTCATAGTAAAATCTTTTACGAGAGCGCCACATTCAGTTCGAGAATGTAGGAAGTCTGCAGTGTGCACTAAGCTGTACTAAATGTTAACATATATTCACTCAAAGAAATAACTCTTATATGTTTGTTCATCCGAGTAAAATTTATTTGGGCCAACAGTAATACATGAAGGATTTTGAACAGTTCGGTACAATGCAGCCCTTAATTACTTAATGAAGTAAAATGAAGACCTAAGTAAGGCATTACGTACGCTCAATCGATTAGAAAAACATTTTTAAGCCCATAAAAACAGTAAATTGAGCCAACGATATTATCATTTAATTATATTGCAATGTTTCTACGAATGAGAAATTTCCTCACCAAGAGAATCAGCAACACAAGTCACGACGCACAACACATACGTGACATCGGCCCACACAAAATAGAAAAAGAATGAACGGGTCGGCAGACTTTCATTTGCATCCTATAAAAATAACAATGAAACATTGTATTCAGTTGCTGGAGTTTTTTGCCGCGTTTACCTGAAAAGTATCAGAATAGGAAGAGAGTCTCGTAAGGTCCTTACATTGCAGCTCACATACACTTGTTCCGACCTGTGTACTGTTGTGAAACACTTGCTTTTCTTTCACATTATATTCACCAACAGGAGCATGTTCCAAAATCTCTACGGAAGCAAAATGAGTATGAGTATTTTTTTATGGAGATTTCTTCAGTACTTTTTGAAAATAATATCCTTGGTTTGACTGATGTAAAACTAAATGTAAGTAACAAATGTAAAAAATACTCAAAAATACACAGCAGAGATCAAAAAAGAAGCTTGCAACACAGTTGTGCAGTTTCCGCACGCAGGGACATCCGCATACTCAACTTCAAGCATTCAGCAACTTTCACTGCAGCAACAGCAGGCGAGGAAGGCAGTATTGAAATCTCCATTAAAAGTCCATCTCAAGTGCTGTACAGCTGGAACACTCGAGCACTCTTAGCAAAGTACACAGAGTAAATGAAGGCAATCCACCTGACCGCAAATTTTGTGAGCTAGTAGAGTCTTTTAAAAGAATGCAAACACTTTGTCTAAAGTTGAAGTCTCGTGCCATTCAGCCTGCTGCACATTTCAGACCACAAACGCGACATTTTAACGACACAAACACATGTGGCCCCTTAAAAACTGAACATTTTTTGTTACTCGTATATGCTAAAAAAAATTTACAAGCAGTGTTGTTCGATTTTTTCATTACTTCCTGCCTGAATAAAAGACCTAACTAAAAGGATACTTAAAACCCATGCTGTTACATTTCTTATGTACCAACTTTATTGGAAATATACGTTTTTGTTCGTTTGTTTGTTCACACTCCTATACTCGTACTACCAGGAGTGTGGTAGCATTACAGGAATGTAGTGTGGGAATTGTTCAGACCTATAACTTATCTTAGCGGAATAATATGCGTGATGGTACTTTTGAGGACGTAAGAAGATACATCATACTTTCTAAAAAAAAATTTACCATAATTTCCTAAAACAAACTACTCCGCATGCTACTCATAGCAGAATGTTTGAAAAAATAAGAATCGACTGTAACGTCGAAATGATTTTTATCGAAATTGCATGGTATTTGACAACTTACGGGATTTTGTGGACAGAAAATCCGAAGCCTTTTTTGAATACGGCAGTGTAAAATCATTTCTCACTGTCATGTACAAAACTTCATCACACATGCGCCAACGTAAGTCTGAACGACAGAAACACGTAGAGATTTTAGGCAAGTGTTTGATTTCACGACTAATTTTACCTAAATTTAATGAGTGCTCTGGAGACGTGTTTGCTGGTAGGTGCATTTGTTGAAAACATGTCATCTTTTTGAGAAACTAGCACATTAAAATAAGGAGATCATTCAACACATATGTAAAACAACTAAATTGGATGTAACCATCGTTTCCAGCTGGTCGAAAGTACTGCTACAGTTTCACGAAAACACTCACTATGCTTACCAGTATACGAGTTCTTTTAAAATAAAGATTTCAAAATAGTGTCAGACAGCAGAACTATAAATAACTCTAATGTATTAAACACTGATATATTCAAACGCTGTGGCGAGGAACATATAAGTTGGTCGTCCAGTCTAGAAAAACTCGTGTCCAGACATCCAGCTCATAATAGAGACAGCGTCGTGAGGTTCAAACAAGCATAGCCTGTCGTTCCATTCTCTAAACTGAAGTGAGAACTTTGGTGCTACAGCTGTTAAGATGCTTATTTCAGCAGCCCAGCCGGCAAGGCGTCTCCAGTAGAGTAGTCATCAAGTGTACTCCAACGTCAAAACTATTAAGTCATGTCCAGAACCCCAATTCTAAAACCTGATCGAGAAACCTAGCTCTGGAGACTGATACAAAATTACAGCTGTAAAGTGAACTAACCCATGGCAATAGTTGGTCAAGCTCCCATCGCTAACCCTGGCACAGCAGGTTAGTCAGAAAGTTTGGTACAGCAGCGTTATCAACAGGCCTAGTTCAGCACACACTGAACAAGTCTGGCAAAGCAAACCAGTCAGCAACTATCGCCCAGGTGCGCAGCTAAGTCTATCAAGTATGTGTTGAGCAGCATCAGCGGTAGCAGTGTCGCATCATCGGTTGGTCGGAGGTGACCGCCGAGCCGAATTTTTTACCGACCTCTGGAGTCAAAGATCGCTCGCGAGAAGGCCGAGAAGAATGTCTGGATCACGGAGAAGGCAGCCCGGTATGCCGGTGGAGAAAATTAGCCACGCTCGGAATGCCTCGCTAGAATAAACCAATGCAAAGAACGCTCCGTGAGCTTCTCTGCACGTTAGGAATACAAGCGCGCTCAATAAATCACAATCTGAAACCTTGGGAAGGACATTTGGAAATTTGCAGTATTCGAAACCGGCTGTCCACTTGCAGTAGGAACTTAGCCGATTTTAAGGCTCAGATGTGATCTCAGTTGTATTTTCTTAATGAGCTGCATTGAACATTTTAAATCAAACAGACTGATCAGTATATTCCTAATGTGCTGATCACTTACTGCACAAAGCAGTGAACTGCCCATCTAAAGACACTGTACATGTATGTGTAACATTGGGAATAATTTTGAACAATTCGAAATCACTATATTGATGGAAGTATCATAGCAGCAACATCTGTTCTATAAAAATGTATCGAACTTAGTCCCATTAAAATATTTTCGTAAGTGTAACAGCTCTATTTTCAGTGACGAGGATCTTATTTAATTTCGGAAGGAAAACAAGGGTTCGACCACAACATTCCGTATGTGCAACAGTTATCAACTAAAAGGAACAAAACTATCTTGAGTTTCATTGTGAATCGATTCATTCTTTCAGTTTGTCTTTCTGACAAGTTTTATACAGATCTTTTTCTAGCTTCGATTTGGAAAGAAATGACATACTACGTATGACACGGCTGTAAACAGCTCATGCTTTTATAGGTCAGTATATTTGAGTCCTTGAGAATTGAACTAATAGCTCTGTAATCGTAAGCGTTCTTATAACGTTATCGTTGCTGTGATAAAGTAGATGGATATTTCAGTGCACTTAATTCTCGATACATTTGTGAATAAGAGCACCATACTAAGCAAAAATACGAGCAATTTGGTTACAATGCTCTCATTTTATTGCACAAGAGTTATTTATGACTTATGTTCTTCACTTGCCGTTATGTCAAAGGAATCAGTAGACACTTAGCACCAAAGCACAAACTCTCATCAAATGCGCAGTGATTGCGAGTCTCAACCTATTTGAAAAGAGGCTTATGTGTTTTACCAGCGCATGCACCTTGACGCGCTTTTTTATTGAAAAATGTAAAACTTAAAAAAGCCTAATAATGAGCTGGCACTCTACTCACCACAAAATTGGTATGATGTACAGAATATATTAATATAGTGTTAATTGGTAGATTTTGTGGAGATCTCAAACGCAAAATGAAAAGAAGATCCAACTTAAACGCTAACGTATGGAAACCTATGATATTTAAAATGTTCCTTATGCGTTGGTTACCTTTATTTTTGAATATATTAATATCATTTCGTTTGTTTTTCTGACAAGTTCTGCACAGATCTTTCTTTAGCTTCGATCTGGAAAGAAATGAGCTCTTACCATACAAGCTTTCGTTAATGACTTTAAAATGTCTATGAATTGTGATCACTTTATTACTCCCAGTCTTGCATCATAAAGTCCACCTTACCTCACACCCTCCGTCGCTTAAATTTTTCGCTTGTCATTAGAACCTACAAGAAATATAACGAGGCCAGTCATGTTTCTCCAACTCTCACTTATTTCGTCGCACATTTTTTTTTCGTTAGCGCCGTAGCTCTCATAAACTTGTGTGACCTTTCACTGCAAATCATGTAACCCTCTGAAGAACGGACAGCACGTTGATGCCAGCGACGCATGAGTGACCTTTGGTAAAATGCTCGTGAGAAGCTGCGTGCTGAGTCGTGTCCCGTGAACTGCAACTGGGCCTACCGCTGACAGCCTACTGTAACTGCAGAGTTGTCGGTCTAATTACAACATAACGAAATGTGCTGCAAATTTTACTTCAACCTCACTTTTTACTATCTATTTTTTCGTTTGTTTTTTGAACTGTAAAATGAGTCTATTTAGGTGCTATATTGCTTCGGCGTAAGATATCTAGTTACTATTGTGTATTGGCTACGCCTTTTAGCATAAAAAAACTTCATTTACATTGTCTATCAGCGATGGCAATGTGGAATCAGCTTAATTTTTATAAAAACTGAGTCCTTGCCTTAATTTTAACGCTTTCACACAGCATCCATTGAGTTGAGGTTTAGCTGAGTTCAGCAGGTCCAACATTCTGGTCTACGCGTGGCAGTGTGACAACATCATTGTAACAACTTGAGTTGGACAACATTACATCGATTTTGAAAAAAATACGAAAAATAACACTTTCATTCGATAGCATCGAAAATATCCATTAACTTCAACTTATTCTTTTTAAAAGAATGAAGTTTACAATGCAAAGCAAAAATAAATAAAAAATAAGACTTTCGTGCTAACCAACAGTATGGAAAATAACCTTCCTAAAAATGTGTTTGTGAAGTTGCTTCGAGCTGACCTCTTTAGCTTCCCCTGCCTCACACTCCAGTGAGCAAGAAAACCCAACCTTTTAAGGGCGCCTTTGATACAGAGGCTCCAGATGCCTGAGAGCTCATGCCTGACGCAGCGCCCGCGCCAGCCATACACGAAGCCTTCCACAACAGCGGCTGTGGTCCGCGGTTACATGATCCATTACGTTTCCTACTCTCAATATGGCCGCGCTTGTAATAAGTAATTTCATGAATTTGTATACAGTCTTCAAAAGAAAGGAATTATTAATTCGTAAAAATTATTTAAAATACGATTTGATCAACATGAGATGCTGAAGAGATATGTTGAAAACGAGCCATAATAAATCACAAATTAAGCTTTACCTTTGACACTTTGCCTTCTAGATATTTACGCACGTAATAGTTCTTAGAGTATCATTGTATGGTAATCACATGGTTCCAGGAATTTCATTGTATTGTGATGACGTTGTTCCTCCAGTATCCTAGTACATGGAACACATTGTAATAGGGATTACATTGCTCGTGCAGCATAATTGTGCGAGGATCACATTCTTTTTACCTTATTATTGTATGGGGATCACATTGCTCGTGCAGCATCATTGTCCAAGGATCACATGAAGCAGGGGGGAGGAGGGAGGGGGAGGGAGATGGCAAATGAGAAACGACCTTTAAAACGCCTGAACAGCTTCCACTGTCACACAACTTAAATTCTTTACGATTGAATTTCCTCGTTTGTTTTCTGCTTGTGAATATGTTGGTTTATTTTTTGATTGTTGTTTTTGTAGTGACATACTATTGAAGTTTTTCTATTAATGTATTCCATAAATACTAGAAAGAACTAAATAAACCTAATTTTGCAACATCTGCTCCTAAAATTGATTGTAATAATTACTATCAATGCTAAACAATCGTGTTATACACTTTTATTAACTATCAAGAAGATTGATAAGAATCCAATGAAATACTTAAATCTCAACAAATTTGTGTAAGTACCCAATGAAATCTTATTCATCAATCGGAAAAATGATGTCAACGTATTGAATTATTCATTTGCTTTCGTAATGTCAGGGTTTTAGTTCATTTTTCTCAAGCAGCTAAATCAAATAAAATTGACCACACAATGAAAAATTATAACCCCTTATGAAGTGGAGTTCGCTTTCCCACGTAATTTATGCACTCAGAATCAAAAGAAGAAAAAATTTACTGGATTAGATTGAAATAAGAGTTCAGCTAAATTTACAGGTTACAACTGAACATCTAACACCATCAGGACTCTGTTAATGCACCCTGACTAAGCGCATCAACGACAGCTTCACTTTAATTTGTTCAACCTGTTAATGCCAACTGGTAAGCTACCTTGGCACATCCAAAACGTCGTATAATTAAAATACGGTGTAGGTGATTATTAAAAATGGAACGTAACTGCATCGAGGTGATTGCTGAACAGTAGTATCCTACCATGCTTCTTTCGATATTGTATTAAAATTATGTAACATTCTTAATGCGGCAAGTTGACGTGCCAGTCGGCATTGATGGGTTAATACATCAGTTCAAGACTGGGAACCAAACACTACACGGACTACACCATTCTACAATCAAACTGGATGCAGAATATCAGAATATTCCTAAGAAACCCAGGTCTTGCTTTCATTCGAATATGAGTCGGCCTCCTGGGAAAATCTGTAAGCCCGTGTGTGCCTCTCTCTGGAGTAGCTCCACACAACGGTCAAATGTTCTATCGCTGGAATCAGAGATTACTGCATGAAGCCTTTCTCATTTGGTCATTTTGTATTTCAATATTGTACACAGAGTACGAGGTTCGTGAACAATAAAAGGTATTTCGTATCTTCACTGCCAGTCGGTTTCAGTTTAAAATATTTCCAGGCTCGATTGTTCGTAAACATGAATTACAAAGTAGACAAGATATCTAGCCTCAGCCTCTGGCTCCCGTGGGGCCAAGTTTAGAAATGCGGATCTCACCTTGCTTGTATTGGTCGACTGAGGCCCAGTGATGCGGGTGCCCGCTGGAGTGGACAGGCCCCAGGATGGCCAAATTGGTCATGATCTGAGGGGAGGAGAGTCAAGCAGCAGCTGGGAGCACATGGACGTCTCACTCCCCTCACTGATACAGCCAGTCATTTAGTTGCGCTTTCACAGCTAATTTTCTGGTGACGTTTTCTAGTTCAGCATCGCTCTTTGGGAGCCCCAGCACTGACAGCAAATGCTTTCCTAACTTGTAATTCGTACAAGAACCTCGCAACAAGGTTTCAAAAACAGCATTTACACGTTCTACAATTCAAGAGATAAACATTAATAATCATTGTTAATAGTCGAGTAATTTTAAGGGCACACAAAATATTTAATGGCAACATACATTCGAGATATTCTAGTTTATTTCAAATAACTAAGAGGAGAGTAGTGTGTCAAACTCTATAAGAATTAATTGACGGTAACTTGAACTAGTGGTCATCCTACTAACATATTCATGCTCTTAATATACTTCACATTTGGTTACGATCGATTATAATTCCTAGTGAGCATTTTTAACCATTCCATAAAGGTCATTATTCATACGTAACATGTTGACATGTATTTACTTTGAATCATACAATTAACATGGTGACATTTACTCACAGGAATATCAATGAACGCTAAACATGTATGCACAGTAACAATTATTTACTGTTTTAGCGTTTATCTTATTTTGGACTCCATATAAACAAGTACTACAAGGTAGCACATGATTCTACTTAATGTGTAAATATTCACATTGTTTTTTTGTACCCAGTGTTGGAGAGTAATAAAAATTAACACGCACTTCTTATCGGCATTACTATATTTATTTATTTACTTATAGTATGCCAGTATATTATTACACACAATGTCAATGTAAAAAAGAGTTCAACCATTTTTTTTAAACAACCCTCTATGTAAAGTGAATAAAGCGGTCTCAAC
>VCRD01000283.1:224114-299382 GCA_006783055.1 Trinorchestia longiramus
TTTCACTAGAAGACCCAGACGTGGAAAATTTTCCCTTGTTTTTACTGAATTTCTTCGTTTGATTTGCCAGTGGAAGAAGCTTTTCGGAGGTTTCCACATTGAAGGATGGGCCTTTGGTATCCGCAAAACAATGCTTACAATTTTGTTTCATAGATCCTTAATTTTATTACTTTCATAACGTGGAATTTCTACATGTACTATCTAGGCCATGATATTGATTGATAAGATGCAGAGAGGAAGTTCTGTAAATATTCATGAAAAATATTCATTCAAAAACACAATAACTCGTCGTCAATCTTGAATACATTCGTTTCCATAATAATTTCAAAGTAGTCAAATCTAAACCGTGGAACTTCCATGGGAACTATCTATTTAAAAATATTTATTACTTTAATTGTGACAAGCTTTCCTACGATTCTTATTTCGAGTGCGTTAATTAATTTAAAAAAGGTAATCATACTTTAATTAAAGGGTTTAACTTTGTTTAGTTAGATTTTCACTTCAAATTAACGCATCATGAAATTTTTTTCATTTACGTTTTCCACTGAGACATGATCACCTCGTAAGTTAGGGAAATGCGATACGTAGAACTCAAAGAATCCGTGAAAACTGAAACTCATAAATGTTGCCTGAAAATTGTGCCGCTCATTATCCAGTTTTGGTGTTACTTCTGAAACCTGATCTCACCACTTGAAATGGAAGCTTAAAACATTATTCTCAGGCTCCAGTTTACGTTAATTTCTTGCAAACAGAGTGAAAGTTGCGTCTGTGTTTCATTGCAGAGATTACCTTGCTATTGAGAAGCGAGCTGCTCTGGTTCATGCATAAATGTTGCCTTGAGAAGGTGCAATCTTGAGCTGCTACTGGGTCGTAAAACTTTGGCTTCAGTAGCTGACGATTTCAACACAAATTATAACTGGAAATCGGTCCCTTATGCAAACGCGCTACAATTTTGAAGCCCTAGCTAATTTTTAAGAGAGAAGCAACTCTCAGCAATGTTAACAGTTCATACATATTTCAGCTCAACTCTGCTGGTAGAAAGTATGTGTTTGCCTGTTATGTTAATTTGCTTGTTTTTCCAAGTGCCTCTAGCACTTCTCGTATATATTTTGACGGCAACACCTGGCAGACGATTATTTTAGTAGCACTTTCTCACTTTCGTGTTGTTTGTAAGTTTTTTAATAAGTTCAATTGAAAACTGGTTTGTTATTTATTCTCCAAATTTTTTAAGAAGTACTTGAAATTGTATTTGCATAAATTTATATGTTGTCCAAATAATGTAGTTGATTTGTTATTTGTGCATTGTAGTACTAATTATTTAAATTATTTTATGCAATCATATCAATACATGAAATGCCAATAGCAATAAAAAATTTATGGAAGCAAATTAATCATTTTTACATAGTTTCTTATAAGCAAAATTGGTTCGGTCAAAGTCTAAGGATCTAGAACGACTTGAGGACGTACACCGAGGTAGCACGGTGCATATCATGTTGAAGACCAAGCATCAACCTGAGTCATAAACACAAGTCCTCGCTGCCTACACGACTGCCCCATCAAACTTCCTCAAATTCTTCCTAACAGATGTTACACACTTGCAAGCAAATGTACAGGGTATGAAGTCCCTTTGCAATTTTGACAAATTGATTATAATGGTAACTTACGAGATATCTTAATCAGATTGTTTGTGCTATTGTACTTAGTGCTTATTAAAGTTTTTAATCACATTACATTTGTTTGCTTCAGGCATCCTGTTGATGAGTTCCTTATGAGCGATAAGGAACTCGCTAAGCTCAGCATCCTTGTTCTCGGTAACGCTCTTCCGAAGACCTCGATCCGTAGCCCCGAAGTGCTTCATCGAGAGCGTTGAATGCCGTGTATCATTTACGCTCGAAGATGATTTTGTTTCGGAAGAAGCTGACTGGAGTCGTCACACCTCGAGAAATGTCGGTCCTCCAGTGGTTCTCATCGTTCGCAACCGAGAACGACGGTCATCACGTCCTGTGATGGTTCAAAACGATAGTTCCATCCTCCGCTCCTGTCAACGAGCTTGGATTCACTAAGGACCACGATGAAAGTATTCGGAAGGCTTCACCACTCTGAGCCGCCATTTCTGGTACTTGAGCAAAGATCTCATTGGGCTGTCACTGTTCGACTCCCAGCTTCCTGTTTCCGACAAACAAGCAATTATACAAGCCATTCTTTACGATGAAGAAGTCGAGGAACCCCCCCAAGCGAATAAACCTCCCATCATAAGTTCCTGCAGCAACACTGCCCTCCTTTGCCACTAAAAATTCAATCCACTTCTTCGAAGCTCTTGATATTAAGACCGACTTCCCTCAGAAGTGATAGGAAAAGGAATCGTACGTCGCAGCCTGCCGCCAAATCGAGGGACTTCGCGTCATCAACGACCCAGCCGAGCGAAGAGTGGCGCTCATCCAGTCCTTCAACCTCCGGCTAACCAAACACGAAGAATAGCGGTAGTTCCCCCTCCAAGTTGTGGAAGCCAGTGCATCAACAGCCTGGGACCTCGAAGGCTTCTCTTCCTCGGCCAAGCCGGCCACAGTGAGGCTCCCAATGATACCCCTCAATGAGGGCTTACATATACTCACCACGAGGGGCACCAGCAGCTCTGCTGGCTACTGGATGTCCGGCTTGTTCACTTTCAAGAAATGATATCTCTTCCTTAATAAGCAGTGCATTAGGGTAAATAACAAAGTTGTAATCCGCCACCCCTAAATATCAATCGATTGAAGTTTAACTTTGCATACTAGGGTTTCTTCCATAGAAGCATCATTGCACTAAAGTGAGAAGAAAAATTCTAACTTATGATTTCTATCGGCACCCTAACAATCATTGATTCATACCAAAACTGAAAAAATTCCTTCGAGTATCACCGAAAATTCTCCCTTATCAGGCGCCTGCTTCTGAACTGCTGATGAATATATTACAGCAACTATTGCTGTAATAAGAACTGAGGCTTAACAAATAAGTGCAACAGCTAGGCAAAAATTTTGGCATTTCTAAATCGACTGGGCTTTTCAAGTAATAATACAGATATTCATCACTCTACTTGATATATCATTTTCAGTTTATGAGTTTCTCTAAGTTTTTGAACGTTGTTAAAAACTTACCTTATATTAATTTACTAAAAATTAGCTTTCAAAATCCTGAATCCGATTTACGCGCTTATCAGGAATCTGAAGTACTCGACAGGAAAGTCAAGCAACATCGGGTATGAGAGCTTAAAAAACTAAGCAGGAGAGAATATTATCGTTGTAAAAGGCAATACTATTGACAAGTTGGAACACATTTTTAGATTCATACATTTACAGCTCAGTGAGTTATTATTACAAACTGCGTGCAACAGATTGAACGGATGACGACAATTGGTGGACGGACGCGGCGCGCGATGGGTCTGTTGAGCGATACTTTCTTGACATGAAAAGACCTGCCCGTGGTCAACTCGATGACCTGACTTCCTTGCAGCTCGTGCACCTTTGATGCGTCTTCCGGCCATGCAACGATGTGGTCGCACTCAGATGACCTCGAGCGTCTTCAGGTGGTCATCATGCAGTGAAGCAACGCTGTTGACAGCTCTTCACTTCTTTTATAGTTGCTCCTACAACATTTCATCCTATCCTTTTTGTGAAAAGCGGTTTCTGAAAGAACTCTGACATTGACGAACTATTTACATGCGACAACTGACCTTTACCAAACAAAGGTACAGGACCTCATTTGACAGCTGTGATAGATTGAATTAGAATTGAAAGCCCAGCATTAAATGACACTCAAGTTGCATTTTAATCATTTTCTAAAAACAAAATATCCTAACTTTGAACTGTGAAACGCATTATTTATCATAAGACTCAAATAAATACATGTAAATGCATCATTTCTATTAAATCCATTCTGACACCTGAACTATGTCTATGAAGCAAAACTTACGCATTTCATGATAAAATGAACATTTCATGGTCATGTAAAAGGATCTGAAGATTCGAATTTACAATAGGACAATTCAATTCTTCATTCAAATATAAAATATTGTATAAAAGACATCGGTAATGTGATAGTTTCAAGTGTTAACGAAAAAAGTGATTTCACACATTTACACACAGAATAAACGACAGGACTCGCAGCATGTGAACCCAACATTCGCTTAAATTACTAACATTAAAAAGTTCATCGTAATCAACAAAATACTGTCATCATTTTTTATTTTTCAATACGGTTCTGAGGTTTCACTTTCCATTTGCAAGCTTCGGTGTTACATGCCTGTCAGTTGCAATCATCTTTTCTTAAAGATCTTCAAAGATATTGAATACATTATGAATTAGTTAATTCGCTTTAATGCAATTGATTTTACCCTCAAAGTAAGCACTGCCCAGGAAGGAGGTAAGCACTACCTAGGGAGGGGTAAGCACTGTTTAGGGAGGGTAAGCATTGTAATAAAACAGAGAAACACCAGCATGAGGGACACCAACGTGAGGGACACCAGCATGAGGGAAAACCGGGCAATTTGATGTGCAGCTCAAAACTATAGTATTTATTCACCACTGGATTGACGAGAGGAGTTTCGGCTTCGAGAAGTATTTGCTAAAATATAGTACATTTGTGACACAATGTTATATGCTTATAACAAACACTTAGAAAGACATTTGTAACATTCGTTGTAACACATTTGTAAAAAGAGAATGTATTTAGTGTACTCTGCTTTGTATAACACTGTTTGGTACATGAAACACGTTGCAGTTCATTCAGGAATCTGTCCTTTAGATATGATGTTCTCTGATTGGCATTCAAATGTTCAACCTTCATTTTACAAAAGTCGTTATTTTAAATGAGTTGCATTTATGCTCGTTAGCGATGCAGTAAAGTACCTTCCTCACATTTACTTATATTGAAGTGTGCAATTAATTTATCAAACAGGAAAAAGTTTTCATGTGTGGTGAGTGGAAACATTTTATACTGTAGAATTTTCTTAGATGCTCACTTTTTTGCTTATGGAAGTTCGTTCAACAGATCATTTCCATGACGCTGCAATTGCATTGCATTTACGCGGTAATCTGCTGGCCTAAAGGCTGAAGGCAAATGAAAAATATTTGTTCTACTTTAAGGCAGACACAGTAAAGGGACAATGGTTGCCCAATGAGGGCAATTCAATGTGATGTACGAGCATCTTCACACTTTGTCATGTTCGAGTTTCGCTGAGCTGTTTATGACTGTGTGAGCACTGTGACAAAAATCTTTATCGTATAGAATCAACTTTTTAGCACCAATTTTTTTATAAATAATTTTTCTTCACATGTTAGCAATTTTTCAAATCAAGCTTGGATTGTAACAAATTGTCACTCTTTAAAACGGCTTGTATTATTTCAATATATCTTAATTTAAGCAATTCTGACTGCAATAGTGAGCTCACAAAAGGAAAACAGAACGCGTAAATAGCGTTTGACGAAGAAAATTTTGACAGTCCATGCTGACCTGTTAAAACTTATTACGTTAGTGTAAATTATGCACAAAACAAGCACGTTCATACGCACATTCAAGTGACCGGAAGAAAATTTTTGCAAGCCTAAGTGTGAATACAACGATGGACAAGCCCAATAATTTCTTTAACTATTTAGAAGCATATACTAAAACTATACCCCGGAATTTCAGAGGAGAAATTTCTCACGCTCATTTCAGCATTTTCTTTACAAACGTGCGAGTATTCTTGCACAATGTATGCGTTAAGAAATTCAGCATGTGTCTTGTAAATGAATTAATTATTTTTGCTCGTCAGCACTTTCTAAATGAAGCTAACGCAAACATTCTGTGAATTTAATTATTAAAAAAATTGTCACTTTCTCCAAGTGTGGAACGAAGTTCAGGTTCAGTAGAAATGTTGCACTCAATTTCCTTCATTTTCGTGAGGAGTTGAGAACGAGAAAGTGTGCTCGCCCTCGCTGACCATAATCACTCAGAATGCGACCAGCGCCAGGGTTGCACCGCACGGGTCAACTCACTTAAGCGAAAGCTGCAACCATTCGTGTTGAGTTGGTTGGCGGCCTGCAGGAACTATTCGGCCAAGGATCATTCCAGCTCTATCCGTAACAGCTACACCGCAGCCAGCAGCAACTTGGCCTCTGCTGTTGCAACATTGAACTCATGGCAGCAGTTATATAGCCATGAATACAACCAATAGCACCTTGCTCTCTACTGCTACAACTATACACGCAAATAACCTACCCACTACCGCTGCAACAACACACACACATAACAGCAACTGCACAGCCATGGATGCAGCCAATAAAAACTTGCCCTCTGCTGCTGCAACAATACACGCGAATAACAGCCAGTACAAACAGACGCTTTGGAATAGCCCGATGTTCACATGTATATAATAGAACCACCATTGCTACAAATACTCGTACTAATTAGTCAAGTTCTTACTGTCAGTTGTTGTAGAGCTATATATCACTCAGCAGTGTCGGAATAGTAACAGTAATTTACAGGAAGTTTCCAAGGATGTTAGCTACGTTTAATGGTTTTGAGTACTTGAGCTACTCAATAAATAGCATTGTCACCCAGTTTCGGTTGATAAAGCTGACTGGCAGTAAAACTCTTCCCGAAATGAATGCTAGAGACTTAAGAATTTCAACTTATTACTCACGGTGCTTAAACAGATAATCCACTTTTGCCATTCAATTCAAAATGATGTACTAGCCCGGAGAAAATATTTTTGATCTGAGGATAGGCGTACCGATTGTGTCTATAATTCAATGTGACAATATACGCTTTAAAACGACTAAGAATGCAGAAATTAGAATGTAGAAAAATCAAGTTTAAGTCATATTTTTGTTCGAATTTTTTTAAAAACTTGATGTGCACTCAAATGTTAGGGCAAATCTAATATTCGTAACTTTCCTAAAAAAATGAACCATTTTGTTGAAGGCTTATTAACTCATCGATGACGGTGTAAGACATGTTGATGAAGCTGTTCGTGTAGAAAATACTGCAATAGTATTGTCGTTTTCATTATATGTTCCCTTACTTCAACAGAAGTGTGTTTTGAAGGATGCTGTTAATTTTGTTACCATGTATTTCACTCTTTGGTGTCACCGAATATGGAAAGATTCCGCCTATATTGACCTGCATTTTTCCTGCTTTAATGAGCTCCAGTAATTTTTCCCATCAACGTGTAATTTTCATTCGTCGTAAATTGATGTGTGTGCTGAATTACCGTATTTATGTACTCAACACTGTTCATAATGTCTTTATGTAGCTCGCTAGTGAAGAATTTTTTTAAAAAAGACATGTTCTTGAATTCACCTTGTACGAGCCAAATCTCCCCTCCATAAATCATAAGTAATTGATATATGATGAGGAATTAGTGTAAAATATGAGCGGCCAGTGGCCTCTCCGTGGCCCTCTCATTAGAGCAGGCGAGAGGATGCAGGGGGCCACCGCCACAGAGCACCGCGGTCATAGACGGTGGTGACGCGCCAAAAATTGTGTACTTAATACAACTTATTCAAAGCTGGGTTTTGAGAGCTCTTTCTCTCTCCGCGAAGCTTGATCACTCACAAAATCATTAAGATCAACGTCAATAGGACGGCCAGTTTACTGTTCACTGTAGAAGTTAACAATTCGATGCTATGCTAAAATATTGTAGAAACGAGGCCTAACAAGACACTGGTTTTAACAGCAGGACACCGTGCCGGTGAGTCCGCTGATAAATGCCGGCTACATGCTTCCTTGACGGCTCTTCTGTCTTTGCACTGTACAATTTTGGTGTCTTCTGCTCGGACCCATCACGGCAGCTTCACCCTTGGTACTGACCAGCTAGTATTCTTTAGAGGCCATTTGCCGAATTTTCATGCATACTGGATGCGTGTATGCTAATGAAGAGAACAAAGCTCACTATTATGAGTAAAAGTCAAGAATTGCAGGATTATTGTGCTCATATAACTGCTTACATAGACCATTTGTTGTAAGATGTCTATTGCTGCAGCTTGAATACAAATTCGCAATAGGAAATGTTGTCCGTCAAATTGGAGACAAAAACTATTCAGAGATTGACCCATTATTTATATTTAAGTTATTTTTTTAATTCTAATTTAGTACTATGATACTGCTTAATCTACCCCGTTAACTTGTTCCATAACTCGTTCATAAGAAGAGGAATGAAAGGTTGTGTTGTTTATAAAAACGTTCGTTTACAGGGGACTACGATGCTCAGTTTGCCTGAGACGGCACCTGAGAGCCTCACAAAAGCCTCAGATAATTCAAGTTTGTGACGCAGCAATGCTGCAAAGCCGTCACAAAATCATGACCGCTTAGGCCGTGCAAGAGAATTTTTTAAAAGGCATAATTTGCATACTTTAATGATGCACTTTCATATACCATGCTAATTTGTTAATGTATAAAAATTCCGATCAGTTCCATCAGTGTGTAAGCTGGAATGATGAATGAAATATACTTTAAAATGACACATCAACAAAGAAGATGACATTGATCAGTTATATATATGCTGCAAAGTCATGTGCAATTTAGCCATTTCATCAAGAATTATAATAATACTTTCTTCTCTCTAAGTTATAGTCGGAAATGAGAGCAAATGGAGTTGAATTCCATGGATTCCAAATTTTCAAAGTTGTTTCTTCAAGTAATGCATTGTGTTTGTCACTAAAATGTCAATTCTGAGCTTGGTTACCAAATTCCTTAGCACAAACTTTATATCAATTCTTAGATTGTTCGAATTGAGAGCTTCTCGTTGCTTCTCGTGGCGGCACTCAGCTAGAGGAGGCAACACTTGCAGGATTCAAATGAGGGCGCACGGACGCATTACGTCCGGCGCAGCTCAGCAGCCTGCGGCCAACAGTAGGAGGTCAGTCAAGGGTCGAGGCAAGGCAACGGAGCACGCGTTCCGCTCAGCTTTTCAAATGACCGGCTTTCCATAATTTATTCCTTGGGAATGAGACGAAAGTTGTGGTCTGACATGCAAATAAAACCACACCGTGAAGATAAATATTGACATCACTAATGTTTTGTTCAGCAATAATTGCTCCTAATTTTAAATTCTGCAAATCCGACCAAGTAAAAAACCTAGTCTCTGATGCAACGATCAATCTCGTTAGCTCATAATTCTCACCAGTTTCTTATTACTTCAACATGTGATCACAAGTTATCTGACGCTTCGCTGGAAAGAAAATTACTCGAAAAAAATACACGACCCACACATCTTGCTTTGATAGAGTTATGATTCTATCTTATGAGACATTTTATCATGTTGTAACGAAAGAAGACATCGAACATACTGCATTTACTAATTTCCAGTAGCTTGAAACAAAAAATATTACGCATGAGAAGAACAGCTGTTAGACAAACCAGTGGTAATTTTGAAATTTCTCCTGTGTAAGTTTAAGAATTTAAATAGCAATTAATAATTAACTACACTGTGTTCGCTTAATATGACTGGATCACTGTCTTTAGTATTCGTATTTGCACACACAGGGACGATGCAGCTGTATGCTTCTCGACACTCGTCGTAGATATTGTACATTTATGTAGCTGATACAGGAATGTACTGACACGAATGTTAGTACCTTGATCGTACTTTCTGTGTACGATCAAGGTAGAGAGTTTATGTGAGAACTTTTGAATAGTAACTATAATATCATATTTGTAACCACTGAATCTGGAATTTTGATCCCTAATTAAATTTTCTCAGCAAATATTTATAATTTCCGAACGAATCAATTAAGAACTCAGGAATCAGTAAATTAACTCAAAACGAGAAAAAGAGGATTCTCTTTACTGTTCACACTGAAGAAGAGAAAATGTTATCTAAAAAAGAATTAGGAGCTTTGTTGTAAGACCACGTTTACACCTTGGCGCCAGTGATGCAGTAGAACTAACAACGATGCCACTTGGCGAAGTCACACCGTAGACCGGCGCCTCGGATGCGTCGCTGTGCTGAGCTCGTTGCGTTAATTTGCGTTTTGATTGAAGCGCAAGAGGCGCAGGTGAGGACGTAGGAGCCCCGGCGTGAGGCAAGGGCGCCGCCTTGGGTCAGGGGGTCACCTCACCCCGACAGGAGGTCGCGCCACGCGCACCTCACACGCGCTCTGCACGCGTCGCACACGCGCAGCATCCGGCCTCAGCGCCGCGGTCTCAGCAGCGTTATGGTGCTGTGTAATTACGCTCCACGCCAAGTGCTAATGGAAAATGTTCGTGAGAGATGAATTTTTGCGAGCTTGTAACAGTGCGTAGGGTGTCGTAAAATGCACACTTATCCTCCGGGATTGCTAGTGGCAGGAAAAGGTATTATAAAGTGAAGCATTGGTAAAAACTTGCAGGGGTTATCAGTTTTGAAAACATGATCTGTAACGATCTCTTAACTCTCATAATTTTTTTCCTAAAAAGAATTAGGAATCATTTGTGATTAAGGTTAGAGTGATAACCAAACATCGTCGGTTTAAAATATAATTTTGATTTTCAATTAAAAATTTTTGTGTGTGTTTTACCAACACCATTAAAATTTCGAAATATAGCTAATTTACTTTAATTTACTGTGGAATCCCTCGTAGTTTATGATCTAATATTTGTCAACACAGGCAACAAGCGCCAACAAATACTCTAAGTTAGCACGAATAAAACTTAGGAATTAGTAAGAACATACGTTTTAATAACATCTGATGAATTAAGGGACTGATAAAAGTGCATGGGAATTTCAAGCAATCGATAACCAACTATTAACACTAAAATGGTTGTCTTATGAACCCTAATACGTACAAATGAGCTAACAAACAACCGATACAAAAATATAAGAAAATCATGGCACATACAAGTAAAAAAATCATGGAAGTAATGAGGAGCTCCTACACACATGTGTTAAAATTTTGGCGAGATCAAGCTCCTCACCGCGCGTGCGTGACACAACGGGGACAGCCCACGACGAAGTAGTGCGCCGTCATAGCCAGAAACAGAAGGGCAAAATATATGTTTATTACACTGATGCATAAAAGGCTTTCAAAATTTATCAAGACTTGCTTTACTTTCTTCTAAAGAAACACTGCATAGTAACATAAAATCTTCAGTACTACAAAATAAAAATGAGAATAAATAGTAAATTTCATGTCGAGACTCTTCACAGTCACATGGAAAACACCAGTTTTCAATTAAGTAAAGTGATGCGTCTCACATGATGCGTTACATTCCATGTGCTATTCAGATGCAGTTCACGCATCGAAGTCGCCTGTGAAACATAATTGCATGAATACAATGAAGACCATTACAGTGCAGAGGACCATGTTTAACACTGCACGCGAAGCGTTACGCCCTCTTTTCTGATTATGCTGCTGCTCCGCTATACAGCAAAGGTAGTAAACACTTATTAGTTGAGATTGTTGGTGAAACGCCACCTCTGTTATGAACGTCCGTTTATGTAAATGAGGTCTGCATGAAATGCGATGCATACCCATACACTACAATTCAATGTGTTATGCTACTCCTCCTGGCATTCGGTTTATGAAAGAGGTGTATTAAATCGTTGAAATCAGGAATTTTATTCCAAATAATTTACCCGTACAGCACGCAGCTGCCATAAGCTTTGTATGTGAGACTTGCTGGCAACATTTCGATTCCTCACTACTGTCAACATTCAAGGATAGCCCATCACACGCGAGCTAATCAACTGGCCATAAGTCACGAAACTTAAAACTTGAAGATAAAGTGTTCTTCAGTTTTATTTCCTATCTGTTGAAAATTTAGTTTTAATATCGGATCTCACTAACCGAAATTTACTTCGAAAAATGGCTCATGCAAGCTTTCGGTGAATTCTATGTCGTAAAAGTTGTAGTGAATGAACTGATTTAATTCCCTGAATTTAAAAAATAAACGTTTTTCGTTAAATTGTTTGACAGCAAGTATTTACATTTCTGACTCTGGAATTTAATGCGTCACGATGAAACTTCCGTTAGAGAATTCTTACTTATCTACACATATACTGGCACGTTCTCTTCAATTCGGTGTACAAACTTGACTTGCTGAGATGGAGTCAATTCTCGGTCGTCACATGGCATGTTTCTGCACGCCTTCACTCGTCTTTGTTGAAGTCGTTCCGCACGAACTGCTCTTGTTGCCGCACGCTCTTCTCAGGCTTGCCAGGTCTTCTCACTGCCGGCGCATAAGGGACTTTGCTTCTCAACATGTTTCTTGTTTTATGTTGAGATTCAAATCCATGTCACTCGGAAGCAAAACTTCCAAAAGCTGAATGCGCACATGCATGCATGCTATTTTCTTTCAGATTATGTGGTAGTTTTAGTGTATAGGGTAGTAGAAGACGACCCGTTTCAGACTTCTTATCATAAATATATTTGCTCGCGTATTGCAAAGAAGCTGGGATATCAGTAAATTAGCAATATTTCTGCGAAAAAAAGCCCATCTGAAGAAGCCGCCGCTGACAAATCGGACTGTCATCGCTTCGCAGCTCAAGGTCAATCTTCAGCCAAGACATCTTTGTATGCGTAAAGTCTTCGTTTTACACTCAACTATTGCCTGTCTGTACGCTCAAACTTTCCCTCAACTCCACTCTGTTGGTGATTTTTAGTCAATTCTCTGTTTATGATTTTTGGGACGGATTTTTAAGTGATATGTTTCTAACATTCGGTAACATCCTCTGGCTGGAAGAATTAAACTTTCTTAATGTTTCCAAAGTTCTTAATATGTATAAGTTCACTATTTTTCATTCTAAGCCTTGGACACAAGAACAGCGTGTTTCATGTTCTCCAATTTGAACATGTTGGAACAATGAAAAATTTCTTCTGTTTCCTGCCTGTATATTTTCAAATCTCTATCATCATACTTCATTAAATACCCACTGTATTATACTGAATTCAGAAGTAAGACTTTGTCCTAAACATTTATTTCACGCACATGGAGTAAGAATTAATTATTAGCTTCAGTTTCTGCAGCAGGAGCCGGATAGCCTGCTTGAGATGCGCTGGACAGCGCACAGTCCTCAACTGAGATGCATTGAGGAAACTCGAGTTCAAATAAAATATTTTTTGTCTAGGACACTCACCAAAAAATATTAATATATTAAAGAAATTCGACAAATGATGATACTTTCATCAACATAAAAGTCTAGTTAGAGGGAAAAAAACGTCAAAATGCACTCTCGTTATTTGCACAGAATATCGTCTTCGCGCACAGGTTCTGATATATACACGACATTAATGCGACGCAAATCTGCACCCACGCACGCGATACAACTTTTACTGGAGCAGCTTTCGGAAATATTTTTTTTGGCATTTGTACTGTTAAATATAAATCTGGCATTTTACATTGAAAAGAAACACACGTTGGCTTTGTAAATTCAACCCGCAATTTAGCGTCTAGCTTTGAGAGTTACGAACAAGTCATTTGGAAACCTTTCACATGCACTGTTAACTTGTATTAAGTATATAATTTTGTAGCAATGACGTTGTAAAGAATGACTCTCTTAATGCTTAACAACACTGGGGAAAATATAAGTAAAAATGTAAAGAAAATAGAATCGTATAATTTGATACACAATCAAAATGGTATTACATACAAATAAGAAATAATTGCATTACTTTAACAACACAGCAAATATCTGGTTATTATATATGAGTAAGCATTAACACAAAGAACATTTTACATTGAAGAGAAAATTGCTGCTGCTCTAGTGATAATATATGGAATGATAGTTGAAAATAGAAATAAAGTGGCACTTTACCTTGAAAAGAGGTAGTCGATTACTAGTCGGACATACTTTATTTACCTCACTTATTAACTTCTTTTCAGTTAGATATTCTGACAGTTAACTTAGCTAGTATACTAAGTGCTATTATCTATTCCAAACCTTAAAGATACTCCAAACTTCAACGCTTCATAACTATGTTTTAGTTTCCAATGCTTTCTACTGCTCCCAAACTCCCCAATTAAGAATGGTATATGTGAAATTGGGCATAAAAGCTATGTTCCTATTTAGCCTCGCCCAATCAGTATTTATCTGTTCAGTGTCTTGAGATGAGTCCGGCGACCAGTATTCCTCTCCATAAACCTGTAGCACGGAAATCTATTTCTTGCTTACGCTCCACACACGACCTGCTATTGCACTTAATTTTAACTAAGAATTTATTGTTTATTCACTACATGTGTCTAATTTATTTGTACGGGCTGACGTGTAATTCCTGCTATATATTTTCAAATCAATTTTAATAATTATTTTTGCGCAAATATTACCCAATGTCATTTTATGAAATTAGTTATTGAGGTGAAGTCTGCTCTACTTCTTGTCAGAGTTTCAAGGTTCTAAAATCAAAATTGAATGAATGCTGGAAGAAAATACTTTTTGATATTTAGTTCGCGCTGCCAATAAAGACTCCTAAAATACTACGCTAAGCAGTGAGGGCAAAACGAAAGCCCTTTAAATAGTTTCGTTGTGTCGTAGATTAGTAAATTACTTATTATTTGTGAGAGGTAAACCTTGAAATAGATATCTCTTTTCAAGAAAAATATTGATTTTGGTTTGTAACTGTATTTATGCCCTGTATGTAGCTACCATTAATCAGATGAAATTCAAAGATATTCAAGTGACTTGTTCTATATTCTTTTTTGCGCTCCATCACTGTATTGTATCACTTTTCAAACTCTCTCGCCACGCTAGTTCTTTTCAAGTCTCTTAGCATATCTGTCAAGTTTGTTAACAATCCTTTTACTTAAACTTTGTGTCTTAAACAAACTTTCATCTCTGCAACTACCAGACACGTGTAATTTGAGACCTAGTAATCATCTCCAAGCAGCTCATCAGATTCCAATCAAGACGCCCTAGCACGCGTTAGTCCTTAATTTATGACTAAGTCTTTCGTCTCTGCATGACGAAAACGTATAGAGAGAACTTTAATGGTCACTGTAAGACACAACCAGAGGTAATATAAATTACACACTAATAAATGTCATTATTGGTTCTTGTATGAATCCTTCTATTTCTCTGATTTTTTGTCGAATTAATTGTGATTTATACTACAAAATTTTGCCTAATTAGACGAAAGTAAATGTTGATGCAGTGCTGAAGTTGCACGAGTCTGCGCTCCAAGTTGCCAACGCCTGATGTTCTTTACGTTCCATGCAACACATCACTCAGTGTCAGCAACTACCCGAGCTCAACGGTTGAAAAATTTCACTTAACTCCCTTATATCTATTCATCTTACATACCAATGCCTCCAAAACTTCGCTCCTTTAGGTAATTATTATGTGCATTATTAGTCACTAGTGTTCAATATATGCATCCTGTGATACGAACATGGGCAATTTTATTTCCAATTAAGCTACTTGAGAAGTATTGACCCGATAGAGTTTCTGATTCAATCTACGTATTTGATCCTCATTCACTCGTTTTAGACCAAGGTGTATACCTAAAACTAAATTGCAGTTGCACAGTTTCTATCTAATGGTACTCCACAATAATCTTCCCTACTACATAATCCCTTTTCCTTAATAAACTCTTATGCTTACACTTTACCTACCCCATGCCAATTACTTACTTCAGACAGTAGCAAATTTTGAACAGGTTCGATGAATAGGCATAACATAGAGAAAGTTCAATACCAATACGAGAAAGCTACTAATTCTATTGGTAGCAATTTAACTTCAGTAGAAGACAATCATTTTAGTTTATTGCGAAACATCAGTCTTTAAGCAACTTATATAAAAGAATTGGGATGACTGGTCTAATTCTGAATGATCACTCACCAGACGTGCCAATTACATTCTTCTGAATTGTAAGAACTCTATGCCAAATATGCAAAAGTTTCTTCATTATCTTCATAAAACAAAGCCATGATTAATAATATTATAATAATTACCATGGCCTATAATCCAGTTTTTCTAGAAAAACTTGTCTATTTTCAGCATCAGGCTAGTCTGCTTCTGCTCCCTGAACTACCCGTTGGTGGACACCCATAATTTACACATTTTAAGTTATTCTTAACTCTGTTATAGTAGTCCTTCGTTACTGCTAATACGTTGATGCCCTCCCTGGTAATAATTTGCCAGCACTTTCATAGCATTGTAAGTGTTGTGATTTAACTTTCATTTACGAGCTTGTCTGGACAAACGTCATTTAAAAGAAATATATGTTCGGAACTGCAGTGTATAAAAAGTAGACGTTTGGCTGCACGTTATTCTACAAATTCAATGCAGAAAAGAAAGTTATTCGTGATAGCCTTAGCCTAAGAAACTACTGTGAATGAGTTACTTCACCTGCATCAACACCGCGCTTGACGTTAAGATTAGGCTTCGAAAGCTAATTCTACACATCGTTTCAACCTATAATACTGTGAACCAAATCTTACTGAGTTCACTACATGGTCTGGGCAATAGGGATTTCATATCACCACGAAATAAATATCATTAATTTTTAAAGCTGTTTTACGGTAACCGTATGGCTGATCATTTGCATTGCAAATACTTTTTAAAATATAATTTATGAAGAAAAATGCATTAATATGTTTTTGGTTTTGATTGTATGGCTGTTTTTCATTTAACCATTATTTAAAATTGAAACTTTTTGCGCAGAACCTGAATGATAGACACGTACACGCCAAATAAACTTCGTTATAGCACATCCAAGGTCAGACAATCCTCCATTTGAAGAACTCTAATTGAATCCTTTTTGCTCCTACTAAAACTTAATGAAACAGTGGACGAAAGGCCGAGATTTAGATAACGTTGCCTGTGATCACAGAAGACTCGAAGTAAAATTTCTTAGAAAATAATCACGTAGCACTCTTTTTATTCGAAAATTTAATTTATCTTACTTGATTTCCAGGAACTTGTCGATGAGGTGACAACACGATGAGTCAGCAATGGGTCGAGCAAATGAGCAACACATTGCTGCAAATGAGGTAAGCTAACGCGAGTAGGCGCTCCCGACAACACATCGGTTCCCACTCTAGAATCTTGCACTTTCTGCCAAGAGATCATCTTTGTTTGAGCATGGCTGTGTCGACAAACCCTGCACAACTCATCGTCCATCGGTGCACACAAGCATAACACTATCCAGAATTGTGGAGACCTCAAGCTGCATGGTCACTTAGAAGCAATTTGTACAGCTGAACTTTTCAGTTTACGCAGATATTTTCAGAATAGAATAGAATGCTGCAACATAAGCCAGCAGAGTGGTCCATTCTTGGGCTGCTACCCGAGTTCCAAGCCTTCATCCATATACTTACAAGCCTGTATATCAATCACACTCGGGTACCAAAATAGAAATAACGTGAGATGAAGAAGTAAGGTAACAGTCACACACAGTCTTTAACTGGGACATAATAATTACGTATATGACTCGTAATACGATAACTATATAACTGTAGGTACCCGATAACTATATAACTGTAGGTACACGATAACTATGCATATGCCTAGAGGTGCTTTTTTTTATTTTATTAGCGGGTAGTAGTTTTCGTGATTAGTTCAACAGAAAAATATGACTCTCATTTCCTTTCCTCGATAATTTCGCTATGACAGTACAAAAAAACGAAACATCGCTTTCTCAGCATGACGTTCTTTTAAGATTCATTCATCCAATTCAAGGGATCGGATCAACTACCACAACTCCTCCTACACGCAGCACAAGTTTCACCACTCGTTCAGTCATAAGGAAGCTAGCAATAAGTAACACACATGTTTTATTGAAAATTTCAAAGAAATATCAATCATATTTTCAGAAGATTCAAATTTAAACTTAAATTCATTAATGTCAGTCGGTTACGACATAAGGAAAATAATAAATTCAAAGTAGAATTCTATTTGAACGAGTAAACTTTAACAGTTACGTTTTTCAAATTTTCTTCATTCATAAACACTTGTAATTATTATTCTGAGCATCAGTTCTCTGACTTTTTATCATGTTTATTAGCCTCCTCAGGGGTGAGAGAGGCGCAAGATAGCATGTCATGCTCGCACGCAATCATGCAGCTCACACAGTTGCTGGCCACACCATATTTATTTTCAACAAATAGGAGTCAGCATGGGAAAAGGGTTTCAAGGGTAAGAAAAAAACGTAAATTTTTTATTTCGTATTGCATGAGTATGAAAAGTTCATTAATGAATACTTGTGTTCATAGTATACGTTATATTATTTGAAATTCTGATGTTATCTGTGAAGCTTGTCGTGAGAAGACGAGAATCTCTGCACACCTTACAATGTAGAGATATGAGGTAGACAGCCGTCTCTAACCCACTGTACACTCCTCCTCTCCTTGCAATCACAAAACAAGCCGCCACACAACCATGACATGGCCGACGATGAAGCCGCAGTTCGGTTGACCTCAGAGCCACAGTAAAAAGCTCATCTCACCGCCACAATATGCAACGCAGCTTCCATCCTTGATAAGTTACTCACCTCACCTCCATGCACTCAGACTCACAATAAGACCAACAATGTTTGATCTCACCACACGATGACCATTCAATTGAGGCAAGCAGTATAGCAGCGGCAGCATGGCGCAGCACGGTCCGTCCGAGCGGCTTATTCATCAGTCCCCCAAATCACGAGAAATACAAGCATGCGTTGGACATTGAGTAACGCCGTACAAGTACAGTCTTGGCTGCTGTCCAAGAACTGGGGAGCCTTTACAGTAAACTGAGGGGGGAGGTAATTGACCACAACCCCCAACTCCCCTACCTGTACGGAGGTCTCTCCTCAGTCACGTCCCAACAGCCACTTTGGACCAGTCTTAGTTACGAAGTTGTGGAAGTCCACGGGAGGGATCTCCATTTTCCAAGCATGGAAAGCATTTTTTTGAAATTATTTTAGCCCTACAGAGAATATATTCTTTCATTTATGAATTTGAACGACTGAACTTATTCCTCACTGCTAACAACTTTTTAAACTGTTTGACCTGTATCTTGTCATTCTTCAATTCTTGAAGCTTAGTCATTTTCAAAGGAAGAAAGAAAGAAATGTTTTCTTACTTCTTCATTTCAGAAACCATCATATCAATTATACAAACATAGAAGTTTCTTTAGTTAATTATCATAGAATGTACTATAGATTTAGGCCGACTGTCAACATAATATAAACACTTTGCTCTCCGGTATGATCAGCCTGGTCACATTCTTATGTTTACTGACACTCCGGAAAAAAATTACTTTACGATTTATTTCCTTCAATACTTATAAGAAAGGGAATTCAATTCTCAAAAAACTAGTGAAGTGTGATAACATGGCTAGCCTTTCCCAGTCTTTAGTAAGACTAGAGTCCAATCTAGCCTAGTCTAATCTAATGGGACTAGAGTCATTAGAGTCCAGTCTAGCTTTTTTCCATCTCTTAATTATGTGTTTTCACACACATTTAGAAGGCGGGAAAAGGTTATCCAATTTTAAATGTTGTTTACCTTACATCCCTTTAAATGAAGCATCGTTATTTGTGGTGTCCTTACTTGCTCTCCTGATCACAATATCACTTACTCTACCTTGAGCCAAATCATTAATTCTTCCCACCCATACCTAATATAGAACGTTCCCTCACAAAATCAAAAAATTTTCCAGCTGCTTCAAATTTCCCCAAGTTGACCTTACTTTTTACTTTGGATATCACCGTCCATAAATGTTCACCTGTTCCTTCATCTATTCCGTGTTCCACAGGGCACCCCTAAATCAGCCCTTGCAATAGAACTATGCGCAAACAACTAGCTGACCAATTGTGGACCTTACTTATGTCTTTGCTTTTTACTTGCTTAGGGAGTCCATTTACCTGATTCACCTTTATATGATGGATCTCATAATGGCTGTACATGGACTTTCTCCGATCGTAGACTTCATCATGCTGGCCTGAACTTTCTCTGGTCGTAGGCTCGGTCACTCATGTCTGGGTGCCTGTGTCTGAGCTGTCACATGCTCTTATACCAGGTCGCTTCACAGAGGCCTCACAACTTTTTAGACAATCACCGCTTTCTTGGAAACTATGATCTCTCATTGTTTTTCGGGCATGTGCAATTAATAAAGTAAATGGATAAGGCCAGAGAAATTCATGGAAGTAAAATGGCGATATCAGCCTCTAAGAAATAATACCGTTAGCACGTCTCAGCCCTACAATTGGATTATTTTCCTAATTTTTATATTTGTTATTGACTAGAAAATTCACAGAACTTTTACGCAAAATGTATTACGCTGTAGGCTAATTTTCCTTTGCAGTGCACTGTACAACATTTCCATTGTCTTGTTATCATCCCGGAAATTACTGACAACTTTATTTACTTATAATTCGATTGGTCTCACTTAACGTACAATTGAGTGTAAAATTGTCAGTACTTGTTAGCTACAATAAGACTTGAAGCTCATCGGAACATACAACTATTCAAGTAAAACATTCATGCTCACACTCCAGAGATTGAAAGAGAGAGAGAGAGAGAGAGAGAGAGAGAGAGAGAGAGAGATGGGAAAGAGTTAAGTGACCGTAAAGGCCTTAACTTTCTGAGTTGGTGCGCCGAACATGGCAGTGACACAGCGTATGTCCCCAACATGGCAAAGCGCCTAATACGAGTTGAGAAAGACAGCTCAGTGAGACTCTGATAGCTCACTCAGACGATTGTCGCAGGCTGGGACAAAAAGACATAAACCTCAGAGGAGTGAGCGTTTCAATGCAAATGAAGCATGACAACCAAAAAATACACGTCGTGAACTATGCTATGACTCACCTCAGAAAAAATCACAATCCTAACTCTAAATTCAATGGGGCTCAAAATAGACGTAACATGTCAGCGCAGACAAATTGAGCAGCAGGAAGTAAGATAATCGTTGACATTTAGCTATTCATCACTGCAAAATATCAGGAATGAATGTTCAAAAAATCAATTTCACTCCATTTTTTCGTACGAAACTGAAGAATGGAGGCAACAATTTGATTTCCTTATTTTTCACGCCAACTGCATCGCACACAAATGTATACTTTTCTTGGCATTCTCTCTTCATTGGACGGGATGCGAGGGCCTCTTCCTCTTTCCATTTCTTACTTCTCTGGACCTCTCATAAGCCATTAATCAGAGGAATACGAGTTAAGAGCCAACATTGACCATTCTCACCATTGCTATGAGATTCACGTTTAAGATTTATTGCCTATCGATGGTCACAGGACAAAGTGTTATACGTTAAATTGGGAGCATGATATCATAGTCTCTCTTTTCTATCTTGAGATTGAAGTCAACTGCTTGTAAAATTCCTCATATTCCGTGAGTGTTGCTCCGATGAAGTCTACAGAGGACATTTTGCTGAATCCCCTCATTGTCAAAAGAAAAAAACACACCGACACACAAATATTCGTGAGCGATAAGGTCGTGCATGTCAGATTAGCCGAGGCTCGGCTTGCCCTCCCGGTCTCTCCCTAGCGAGAAGTGCATCGAACCGATGAAATCCATCGACGTAAAATCGAAGAAACATTCCTAGAACTGAATACATCAATGACTTTGGTATTGGTGCAAGTGTGCGTGATGCTCCTTTCGTTTCTGCTAGATGCAAATTTGGCCGCTAAGGTTCAATAAGTCAGTGTCGGCGAGGCTGATACTCCGTAACTCACGGGATCATAAAAGGCCGCTCTTTTACTCAAGCAGAATAACTCAATGCATGGCGCTCGGTAGGAGCCTCTGTAAGGACCTTCTCATCGCGACCTCTCGACCTGCAGCAGCAGCTCATGCAACGCCACAGCCGACGCTGCTACGTAAAAATGCGATATGTCAGCTCGTGAAAAAGTAAAGAAAAAACAAGCGACCCTTCAGTCATCTCTTGCGCCAACATCACTGTGAAGAAACAAACAAAAAATTCCCCGTCATTCAACAAACAACTGAGGCGAGTTTCTCTTGACGCTAACCCCTCACCTCCCTCTCTTCGTCCCTCCATGAACCACCAGTTTCACCTCGGCGGAGTTCGGTGCTCTATGGCTGCACACGCCTCACTCGATGCTCTCCGTCACGTAGCGAGTCACGTTGTGCTCTTGCTGCTGTTCTTGCGGTTACCTCTTCTTTTCTGCTATTCCACGTGCTTGCTACGAGTACAGCTGGCGGTTGTGCTGACTGACTCGTACCTTGCTTCGCTTGACATGGATTTTTTTATAGACCATTATAAAGAATTTTGAAAGGAATTTTTGCTGTTCTCATTTTTGCTCAGAGAATATTGCGTTCATTATCTACTGACGGTACGAATCACAGCCCTGTGCTTAAACGCAATTGCAAGATGCAATGAGAATAATATGTCTACAGAACATGAATAATTCCTGAGAGATTGATTTATCATATCACATGACAAGGGCTAGTTGACATTGAGATTTTAGACTCATCCATTGAGTAGTGTATAAAATTTACTTACTTTTATTTTTATCTGATGACATTCATATACTTCATTCGCATTTAATTAAGTACGACTATTTAAAATATACCTTCATTCAGTTCTTCTTTCGTTTAATTTATGGAACAAATTTACCCTGATAACGTTCATCGTTCTTGAAGTACGTTAAATTATTGAACAATAGTCTGAAATAGAAAAAATGCATCCATTTATCTATGGTATTAGACATTGAGTAATTTTATATCAAAATCTATTATAAATTCTAATTTTATTTAGCTAGCAAATAAAAAGGTAACATGAGTCGATTCATTGTAAAGTGCAGAGATTTCATACGAGTATTAGATTTAACATTTTATATATGACTTATATTTTTGATGCTTTAATGAAAGGATTTGGAAAGAGAAATTGTTCTGCTCCAGATACGCTTTCTGTAACAATTAAACATGATACGTAGGACTCAACCCCACCCAAGCATTCTCTCCTGCTCTTTTGAAACAATTCACAAGCTGAAAGTTTATAGGTACCATATCACTGCCATAAAATTGTTCTTAATGTCTCGTTTTCATGCCCATGGCTTTTCTAGGCTATTCGAACCGAAGTTACTACGCCAAATTTTTGAAGGAAAGACCCCAGCGCAGCGCACATACCAGCTATTCCTGGCAACATGAGAGTCGTAAAATAACTGCTGAATGAGCTTTTTCATCCTCAGGTAAGAGCACATAGGCTAGCTGCGGTGTTAGGGAGAAAGGTTGACACCTTGCACGGTGACCCGTGACTAACCTTTACGAGTGAACCATCAAGCGTGAACCGACGTTATGGCTTTTGAGCTTCATACCTTGTGTCACTGCAAGCTAAGCAGCGTACGCTTCAGCTCTATTGCAACATCATTGCTATTTGCTTCGTGTGGTTACTATCTGGAAAGCATCATTTTAAAGTGAATCATTAAGTTATATCGATACCAAATGACTCGCTGGTCAATGTCATTCAACAGGCTGTCATGTAGGAACATAAAAAATTTACTTTACCCTTAACCGATATCTTCCAAGATACTGTTATAAAAAAATTGTTCTGAGGAGAAGAAATCACAGTTGCGGTAATTTTTCAAGACCTTAAAAGTGATATCAAAATATATTTAGTATGTGGCAATCTACCTTGGCTGGAGATATATTTATTCCTCATTACATAATAAAAACTGATTGTAGAATGACTCCAACGTCCGTCTCCTATTTCTATTCAGAACGAATTTTGTATCAGAGGATTTCACAGCAAAGCAGAACAGTGATCTAAATCATTTACCCATTACCCTGCTTCTGTGCTCGTTAACTCACACGGAATCAATAGCGGATATCGTAAACGTCAAGAGGAGTAATAGAACCGTTTATTGTGTATGGTTTACAGCGTGAGTGACCTGGTATTTATGCTTCGAACGTTTCGAAGAGGATAAGAGCCATTTTCCACACGGGATGCCGTCAACATTTCTTACTTGTCTATTAAATGTTAATCTATACAGTCAAAATCCTCCATGAAGACATTACCGAAAAAATGTTGAACTATATCTGCTCCTACTGATAAGAACTAAACGAGATGCTCATGTGAGGAACTTATGACTGGCTTCCAGGGTAACTAATGGATGTTCCAGAGGAGCTACGGTGGCAGCAGCCACTGAGGAGACGCAGTTCATCAGATTGGGTTACTCGGTGGCTCTGGGCTGGCTAGATTAGGTTCTGCTTCATTATTTTTTAATCAACATTGAAGATTAGGCTGCTAATGAAACAGGCTTGGAAAAAACGAAGCCGCTGCGTGCTTTACTGCCTTCAACCGTGAATGAACATTTGAGAGACGAGCATTCATCGCTAACAACTCCATCATCAGTTTAATGTGGGGAGCTGTCCAGCCATCTCTAAAATCAGATCGTCTTTGAAGTCGAATTGATTTCGTTGTATCCAAAAGAAACACCAAAACAAGTTTGTTATACATTGCTCTACTGCAAAAATGAGTATTTGGTAATAATATCCAAAGACCCTGTCCTAGCTTTCAACGATTTTACTGAACCCTTTTTTAATTCAGATTTACGAATCATTGGGTTTGTCAATAGATTTTGAGGGAATCCAATTTCTTCCTTTAAAAATTTTCTATAACTTTGTAACCCGAGTTGAAAAATTTGTAATTTTATACCGCATTTTTGAACGAAAATTGAAACGATAAATTAAACGATAAAACTTTCCGGTCATTAGTTACATTTGAATTTTCAAAGAGCTTGCAGAACATAACTTAAAGTTGACATGGTCCCACACACCCACTCAGCGTGGTGTGTCTAGGCTGTTGTAGTCAGATGTCCTCGCAATTCTTCAGATGTTTAGTGCACGAGTATTCTACTTGGAACAGCTTGGTCGCTGCAGGTCACTGGGCTCGTATTGAATTACAAGCCACAAGCCCAAACGCCGGAAGTTGACGACGGTATGTCGAGAATTTTTGACTCAACAAAATATGTATAGCGAGCTAGAGACACAAGCAGTATAATTTGGGAACTACACGGATTAGTAGAAAAATGCCTACGCAAATGAGATACATAGCGAAGGAAGACGTATCTTCCTTCCTAGTTGAGAGTTAGGAAGACATATTTCATTTTTTTCAAATCCTAGAAGTTTGAATTGGAGTAGGAGGAACTTTGAGAGGAGGTCAGTCCAAACGAAGGAGTAAAATTGAAATACATAGGTTTGATCATGATTGGCTGAACTAGGAGAGTTGAATGCTTGAAGTCAGTGGCCGTCTGCAGGACGCTGGTGAGAGAAAAAAATTCAAATCAATTTCATTATTATGTATATAAAACACAGAACAGTATCACGAAGTATAGTAGAAATCCACAGTTCATAGAATCGGGTTTTCAATTCTTAACACTAATATCTCGAAACTAAGAACGATAATCGCAGCGACTGTACATACTCGCAGAGGTAGAGGCTCATACGGGCGCTTGCTTAAAGGTCGTAACTCCGGGAGTCCTGCGTCGCAGCAGGCAGAATGTGCATCTCGTCAACCGATGATCAAGCAGAAATCGGCCATGGCAACTACGGGATTTGAAACTGGGAGTCCTGCATCACAAGAGGGGATACTTGCCACTTGACCACGGTGACGGCAATATCGGAGTTTCGATTCCAGGAAGAACTCGCGAGAATCAGTGAGTAAAAAATATCACTACCTCACCGACGCGTATAATAGAGACGAACCCTCAAGGAGCACAAAAAAAACGCGCCCTCAAGATACGATTCGAAGATGTTCGAGCAGATTCCGTAGAGAGGTAATTTTTTCATTACAAAATTGAAATAAAAGCGAAAGAGAAAAAATTGGGAAGGTATCATTCACCGACGTGGGCGAGTTAATTTGAAATAATACATTGATGCAATCAATATTTGTACGATCTAAAACATTAGTTATGAGTAATGTAGTCTTTACAATTATGTTGTACAACTGTTGCATTGATGCAATATATGTACGGGTAGAAACGTCAGTTATGAGCGATACAACTCTAACAATTACGTTATTTGTACTGACATCTGTAGTATTATTTGTACGGGTTAAAACATCAGTGTTGCAGTCCGAAAACACTGTAAGTCTCGTTAGACAACTTCAAAAAATGATACATTGATTGGTACATTAACAATTTGATAAACTTTGAATCTCATGCAACTTCAGAATACTCACAAATTGTGTGTTACATGCCCAGGTTATCTTTCCATCTCACACTGTACGTGATACACGTCACCATTAGACAATTTCTTACCAGTAAGAGATCGAATATCCGCCAGATTAAGGCTCACAAATCTCTGGTGTTTGTTTTGCATCTGTGTGCCAGTTTTATAAAGAAATATGAAGAAGGGAGCAGTAAATTGGTTTTCCCAGTATCAAAGTTTTGACTTATATGTTTAAAAAAGGCATAATGACACTGCTTTTATTTCAAGATATTGTCATGGAATATTTTTTGGACCAACAGAATGTTCTAAGATATCTTCAGCAAATTTCAGAGGCCAGTTTCAAGTTCATACATGTCAAATAAATATTTCACTTTCATTTATTCAAATAAATAAATATTTCACTTTCAAATCAAATAATTTCGCCAGGCATAGTAATAATTTACACACGAGTGAAGTTGAAGAAAATCCATATAAATTAATTTCACTAGTTGTAAAATTGTAAGCAAGAGTAGCGTCAAAAAAATGTGCTGAAGAATTTTGCGGGCTCCTTTATAAAATAATTAACACGATGGCAGTTCTAAAAATTCAGTTTTAGCACTACAAATATGGCCTAGATAGAATTTAAATGGAAAGCCATCTTCATATTTCCATTAACGAATTTAACCACTTTGGACGAGCATGTTGTGTGATCTGTGCGTTGTTAAATTGATGACAGTTTGTGAACGATGCTCTACCTTACATAGACTATGTACTACCCTGCGTAAACTATTTACTTCCATACTTCACACCAACATCAAACCTACATCAAAATAAAAAAATAGCGGACTACCAGAAATACCTTCAATAAATACTATAAATTTTTCCCATCAATTTTAACCTAAAAGTGATTCGTAAAATAGTATGAAAGTCTCCGTGAATATTAAAATGTATCCTGTTGATATGAAATTAGTTCAACTAATTTCATATCAAAAGCAGTTTACCGTTGTTCACTAAATTTTCATTTGTTTCATAATAAATACAGATGCAAAGCCTCTCTGACAGCTCTGGCTGCTGGAAAGTTGAGTTACTTCCACAAAATGTGAAGTGGTGTGGAGTAAAGTTCCTAACGTGTATTCGAATGAAAACTTTCGAGAAATACCAGCGCCGAAGTAGATCTAAGATTAATATAAGTCAAGTCATGCTTTATTATGAAGTCATACTGATAAAGCAGTCATCAGGCGAAATTCGTAAGACTCAAAAACTACCAATAATTTCATGTCAGTACTCTCGCAACATCTTTCACTATACGAAGACCCAGGTCTGTCTAAGAACAGCTTTTATTACAAGACTTAAGGGAGTGCTAATTCTTGCCACAGAGCGTCTAGCCGCAGCAACTTGTGATGTGGTTGCGGGTTCTAAACATGCAACTGTTAAAAAATTAACACCTCGATCGTTTATTCTTCAGCACGTTTTTGTGTAAAATTGTGTAAAATTTTATTCTTCAGACACGTTTTTGTGTAGAAATGTGTAACATGTTCAAGTACCTCCGAAAAACAGCCGATGTGTACAATATGAGTGAGCTAAATTTTACACCTACTTCAAATGAGCAACGCTTTCTAACGCGTTTCGAGATTATTGTCATTAATTTTTCCTGCTGAGATCAAGAAATAGTCTGCAATTCCTGCTAGCGCTTCATCTGCATTATTGGGTCTGGTGTTGTGTCTCGTGTACCAAATACTAGTAATGAAGGATTTATGGAAGCAGCAGTGCCTGAGCACAGAAACATTGAATTATCAGCGGAAAAATATACAAGCTACTAAGCCTAATAAAGTCCTATCAGTAGGAGCTCACCCTGCCTGCAACCACATCAGAAACACAACGTAGGTGTGGGGGCGAGATTTTAATTTTACAGACGCGCGACAGAGTAGCACTCCTGTTTTGCTGCTAGTAGTACTACAGATGAGAGACCTTTCATTATCATTGTTGCTCATATTTTGAGAAATGAATATTAGGGCATTGCTCAACCATTTCATTTAAGTAGGATGAAGTGCATTTCTTAAATACTTAACGCAATAAGAGCTCACTCCTGATGAACGAGTTATGCAGCCCGTGAAATGTTATACAGTTACATACCGTGACACAATAAAAATATTGAATCTGAGATTGACAGATGCTTAGAGTGAACAGTTTTCAGTAATGCATATGAAATGAGTAATCATTTCGAATTCTAAATACCACTAAAAGCATCGAACCATTTTCATGTACAGATTTAAAGAAATGATTCGAATTGAGCTATTTACCAGTGAAGAACTTTGTTTATATGTAGAATTAAACTTTTTTATTTTCTGATTTGGACTCAGAAAGTAGAAAACAAGAAATTTCAGTCGTATGAAAATCCACGGATGTTGTTCAATTTCTGACAATTGTTCCTGCTGACAGATTCTCACTAATTACTTCACGCTAATATTGAGTAAGTTAAAAATACGAAATTTTGAAAGCCTTCCCTCATTTTAAGAACATAACAAGACTAGGAAATTAATAACCTTATTTGCGGTCTGTACGTTCTGAGCTCACACGTGACAGCCCTCTGGAGGCCCACTCATCCAAAGACCCTCTCTCTCTCTCCACCTCCTGAGCCGGCAATGTCTGAGCGGGGACGGCATCTCGCTGTGCGTCCATAATGAGACTTTTCGAGACCCAGCGAGACTTTCACCTCGATGATGTTAGTGGAGCAGGAGCCGGACGAGACACACGACCTCTGACCTCCCTTCTTCGGAAAGTAGAAGCGCGTTCAATTTTTGAGTCGAGCTACTTTTCTGTTACACTTTTCGTACGTGATCATCTTGATGCAAAATGATCGCTGTATGCTGGAATAATTACAGTATTAACAGTAACGTTTGTGCCAATAGTCAGACCATTTCATTTACTTTTAACTAGCTTCAAAAATTGTCAACAATTAGAATTTCGTAATTCCGTGGGGTAAATGAACTATACTGTTGGTAGAGAATCCTTAAGCCTGAAATAGAGCAAAGTAAAAGGTAAATATTTTTTATCCTCTTTTAGAGAGGCTGAATGCCCATGTTATTTGAAGTGACAACCGAACAAAGGAAGCGTTTCTGCCTACCTCGATTCTCTAACCATGATATTTGGTATACAGGAGACGTTGGATACCTGAATAATCTGAAATTTGTTAACCACAACGGGAGCTCTGAAGTGTATTCTTCATGGGTCATGGTCAAAATAGAAGAAAATACGGGGGTACAAAAGTCTATTAATTCGGTGCTCTCGAAAGCTTGATAATGGAAGGCCTGAGCACTACCTTATATCAGGGATTGAGACTCTTTAGTGCTGTATTAACTGCGTCGACACTCTCATTTCTCTTAAGAAGCTAATCTCAGAAGTGCATGGTTTAAGTGCGCTATTGGTAGGGTCGACGCTTCCATATATCACGCTAGGCACGAACTTGATGACATCATCAATAAGTATCGCTGCAGCCCATCATCAACTCTTAATCGGTAGGCAGACAAGTGCCTTCATGGACGCTATTAACATTGCTTTTTATGGATCAGCGTGCCTTGGACAAGGTTGATCTCATTGTTCTGCCAGTCTTGCTTGAGATGAGCCCTTGCTGAAGCCCAGGAACGGTTTATCTGAGCGGACGATGTGCTGATTCTCTGTTCATAAACAAGCTTCACAAAATAAGAGTAGCAGGTCAGGCTCCTGAGAACATGAGGCGATTTTCCTGCGAGCAGCGCCTTCAAAACTCATCAAGACTTTGCCTCATATATTAGTATTAAAAGTTTTCATGCCGAGTTTTGATTTAAGCTGTAGAAGTTAAGGTTTATTCCTCGAAATATGTTAAGATGTATTTTCATATAGGTAAAATATTCTCCTAATATTGTACAGGTATATTAGAAATTATATACTTGGCAACTACAAAAAATCAAACGTCCGTGCATGTGTCCCACAGCAAGTTAAGATTGTTGGGACTAAAGAAGGTATTTTTATTTCTTTTATATGTGAAATTTCTTATTTTTAGAGCAATGAAACGAATATTCATCACAACTTGAATCTCCTTTTTCTAATTTCATTTTGTTGAAAATAACTAAGTACAGTTAGATATATCTACTGAACCTAAATAGAACTCAACAAAAGGATGGCTGTGGGAGTCAGCCAGTACTCGGTAAGACTAGAGTTTGATGGTTGAAGCTTCGTCGCGCCAGAATGAAGCTCCTCTTTCTGAGCTATCAAATAGACAATACACTGAAGTGAAGGAGTCTTCTGAGGCTCAATTTCAAGGCACTTGCAGGCCTTGTGAGCGATATCTGCTGGCCATTACTCTAATTGTGCGATCAGATTGTCGTGAGGCAATCAGGGAAGTAGCTACCATGGCATCCAATCGTCTGCATTATCGCAGCTGCCCGCCGCTACCGCAACTCTTCTTGTATCGCCAGCTACCGTCGGCTGCCAGTAACTGCTTCACGAGCTGATCGTCCCTGTTTGATGGTGGCAATAGGACGTTTTTATTTAGAATAATTCACTCCTTGAATAATCCTAAATGAGTATTCCTGATTTTCATCAGCGCCACAGACTATTCACTTCGGCTTACCAACTGAATTTAAAACAGAAAACCAATACTAAATATTTTTTGAAGTGATCAATTTATTTAAACGAACTGTTAAAAACGATTGAAATTCACTGTAAATTATTACTGAAATCGGTGAAATATTGACGTATCTGAGAAGTAAGTCTTTCTATGCATGAATAAATGTCTGAAAATGAACTGTAACTTGAGGCATGTGGAGCTGAAGATGTAGCTCTGGAAGTGTAGCATAAGGCCTGTAGCGCTGGAAATGAAGAGCTAAAAACGTAGAACAAAGCATGTGGCGGAGAGCCTATAGCTCAATGCAAGCAAGGTGCTACAGTTTTGACAGAGGCAGGCACTATAGCTCCATCATCACTCACCATTCCACTACAAGGCAATGTCAACTACAGAGTTGCTGGCAATAAAGCTACTAATCAATCATCATTACTGCAGGATTGAAAAAAATCATCAAGTTAATATTTCAGATATACATGTGCTTCATTAATTTGCAGTATTATGAATATTTTTAAAGATATTTTGGTGAACCTTTCTGCTTAATGTAATCTATGTATAACACGGTAGATGATACTACTGAACTGATACAGAGTATAAATTATTATTCAAATTCAGGCTGGACGATGACTATGCAAATGACTAGAATAGTCTTAACCTTCAATAACTATTTCATTCGGGTCGATACGACCGTTAATTTCACCTGGGACACATCGATAATGCAGTGACTTCGAATTAGAGCGAAACCTAGCATAAAGATTTAAACTCGTAGAATAACGATATTCTTGTTTTGTGTTATTCATTGAATCAAATTATTATGTACTTGAGTACGTCCGTAGCGATGACAGAGACTGTTTCACTGAAATCTAATATTTTAAAATGAAACTAATTCTAAGTACTTATATTAAACAGCCCTCAGTATTCTTCCACGCACTGAATAGAAATGTGGCAAAATTTTCAAGTGAATTCATGGGAGCAAACTACCTAATGGCACTGTCAGCACTTTGAATGTCAAATGCGTTCGCATGTTAAAGAAGTCTTGTACATCTGAGTATTTGCTCGCTCCATGGCAATGTTGGACCGCCAGCTCATCGGTAATTTGATGCTGGTGTTAGGTTAACAAACTTGCACGCATGCGATGGTTGGTCATGCCATTGCTGACCAACGTATACATCCTAGCAATGGGATGGCACTGAACAGTGTCCAGACTGTCAGGAACATCAACAACAACACTGCAATCGCTGGGAAAACTGTGAACTGTAAACGTCAAGTAAAGATGAAAATTACGGTATCGAATTCATTGTTCAGAACAATATACAGACTGGAAAAATATCCTTCAGAGTTTCCTAATCAACAGAAATGCCCTGTTATGTGAAGCATCTGTCGAGTTATAATTACGCTATTTCTGTGCATACATCTTATGCTGACACAAGTTCTTTCATGTATGTAAGTCTTTCTCAGTTAAATATTTAAAAGTAAAGCCATGTCCTTGTGTGGTGACAGTGTAGAAGTAGGTAAACGTGCACGTAAACGTGTAGGGGTTTGTGGCTAGAAACAGTAGATTAAACATTCGTTAATTAGTAGTAAATTGACCAAATTTGTAGATTTTGGTTTACGGGATAAAAATTTTTTTTAAATTAATGGGCTCTAGTCACTTTAACTGCTAGATAAATATTATATAGTATAATGTATCGTTTTACACCCGAAACATATCTTATAAATTGAACTAGTTTTTCTACTCCATACACACCACCTATGTACAGACATGGTTTTGTACAGTACCACTAAATTTCAAATCTAAGTAAAATTTGGTGCAAAGTATTTAATTTGAATCATTTTATCGGTAACATCGGAAAACAACTCGGCCATTTTCCAGCTTTTTCAAACTGCGAATCAAATAAGGAATTGTGAGTTGCCCACACGCTGGCTACTAACTGACCTGGATCCGAAATAATTCTCATAAACTCTGAACATCAATGTTTTGGCCGCAATGACGTGGCTGTTGTGCCAACTCTATATTTTTTCTCCCCTTCCATTATAGAACGCAACGAATGAGCTCTACTACATTTTTGGTTTTTCAACCATGTTCACATATAGTGAACATGCTTGTGTCACTATGTGTATGACAACAGTAATATAATATCAGTGGTGGATGTAAGAAAGGAAAATTTAGATGTCTTAAAAACTCTTGTCGAAATTGAAGTATGAGATTATGTAGTAGGTTGTACATGAACGTCTCCCAGCCAGCCTTGGCCCTCAGAGTCGTGATTCCGGCTCAGTGAAGAACATGAACTTTGTGACTTCCAGCTCAAGCTACCCTCAATTATTAATGACCACCTTCTCTTGAAATAGCTTGTCTCTTAATCGCTTTAAAAGTTTTTGCTCAAACGAAATGAGTGAGATTAATTCATACATTCATTCACTTATACATTAGTTCATGTCACTTGGATTCACCACAATCTACCAAAATTGAACTTTTATAGCTCTCCTTGCTTAGTATTTATTTGCTTCATTTTCTGTTGGCTGAGTATCAATTTGTTTCATTTATAACAATGCAACATATATTTCTAGAGACTGCCCCACCGCATGAATATTCTGCTCATTTATGAGAAATTTCTTAAGGGAACTGTACGAAATAATAAAACCTTGAACTTTCCAGTGATTCTCTGGTTTTTATTGTAAAAAGTCACACTTCAACTGCTTCACCGTAACAACCAAACTGCATTACTATTTACTGACTCAAGTGTACTGCTCTGATGATTATTATCTCCATAGATTGCTTGAACTCAGAATGAAGGACATAATAAACATAACTACAACATCGTTCCAGGACGAATATGTTACGAACTTAAAATACAATTTCTCTTGAAGCTTTATATAATTCTCAAATGCGACGCATTTTTCTCCACGAGTACAAAATTCCATATTTTTCTTTTAATAAAAATGAAATCATCGTAGATAAGCGTATGCTAGTCATTATGTAATGCAAGGCGCAAGCCTCGCGTTTAATCCGTATTTATTGGACACGTGAATAGCAGAGGGCACAGAGCGTGCTAGCTCCGGTCATGAACGCAAGACCTTCACAGAAGTTCAACTTTAGCTAATCAAACAGGCAACAAATCCAAAGGAAAGGCGCCATCAAGAACAAATTTTATGCGCGTCATTATTCTGGCTAACATCAATATTTTAGCGATCAGTAAATACGATACGACCCCTCAAAGCAGAGGTCGTCCTGCTCCATGCGATTAAATTTATCTGTCGGACTTAATCCTTCGGTAATAAGATTGAAGTTAAAGCAAAATGATGCTTCGACGCTGAGTATTGAACCTTTCTGTGATGCGACTAGCAAATGATGAGACTTGTACGAAAAAGACGAGTCGTCACAGCGGCCATACAGACCCCTACGACAGCCTCAGTTGACGTTGTTGAAAGATAAACCCAAGATTGAGGAGGTGATAGCGCAGTCTACTCCAAAAGAACCTAATTCAATCCCAGTGAGTAATGTCAGGTCAGTATCATCTCTTTGGAAGCATCAAAGAGACACTGATTTCAGTAAAATCTCTATTGAGTCTCAAAGATGGGCATGAAGATTGTTAGCAGCCGCTAGAGCGCCTTGACTTTCTAAGAGTAACTTGTTAAAACTCTTATTGAGTGTTTATCCCTCCGTGCAGTCATGTGGCTTGTGATCAAAGAACTGAGTGTCAGCATGCAAATACTAAATTGATTGTAATCCAGGTCGAGTGTCGTCGCAAACGACTCACCTCTAGCGATCCTTACACTGAGAAGAGTCAACCGTCCTTTGAAGAGGGTATCAGCACTATCCATAGCTCACGTCCAAAGAGCAATTAGCATTCTGCTTGCGTACTCACAGGGCAAAGAGCACCAAATAGAACTGCCGTAAGATGATTCGTTCATCAGCCACCCAAAACACCTCAAGGCCAAATATAATCTGCTTCTTCATGAATTTTTCTCTGTGGGCAGCAACAAAAGTAAGTAATGATCATACATTGGACCAAACAATAGCAGTTCGATCCCACATTATCGTAAATATAAGATCACGTCACTTCCTGTTATTGTAAAAACAAAGGAGAGAACACTTTACAGCGTGTGCAATAAGACTGCTGTTCTCAAACAAAAAGTGATTCATGGGAGATTTACCCGTTATGAGCAGCCTCACAAATTTTTAAATAGAATCCAACCATACTCGTAGTGTGTTGTGGATGTCAATCCGACGACTGAAGTTGTGCATCGCTCTGAAGCAGCGAGGCACGCTGGTGAGCATGGCCAGTCACACACAACCGCCGCAGCTGCAGTTCACTTGAGGTGAGAACACACCGTCGACCACTGTATGCCTCCATTGTGCTAAAAACTATGAATAATAATATTGTGTTTTACATGCTACTGCACCCGCTTCTACTGTCACTCTATTGTTGCTGCAGCTACATCTACTCATAAGGTAGTTGCAACCCTGTTTCTGCTGCTATACCTGCTGATGAGATTACTGCAACCCTGTTTCTGCTGTTATACCTGATGATGAGGTTGCTGCAACCCTGTTTCAGCCACTTCACCTAATGATGAGGTTGCCACAACAAATGTAGCTACTGCTGCTGTACTCCCCTCATAATTTAACAGTATTTGTTTCCCAGAATTAAGAATCAGTACAATCAGTCTAACATGCTTGCTAACTTTCACTTATACAGGAAATACCTGTCGAGATCTAGACTGAAGGTAGAGGACAGAATTATTTGGGCAAGAATATTAGAAATTTGTGCATCGATCGACGTTCTCTGAAATTAAGGTACTCACAATGGTTACAACCATTGTAAGTTACTTCAGAATTTTTCAAAAAGGGTTCTCCTATTGGCTAAACATCTATAAATCTATCCTAAATAAAAAACCGAATGATATTTTCGCTGAAATCGTTTCATTTAAAATTCAAATTAATATTTTAATACAGACAAGTGAATTTCTTAGATTTTTATATAATTTTACAACCGACTATTTCCTAATTTTATAGGTTCCCGATACCACCTGTTTGACGCCACTGTTTTCCAGCTTTGGATTTCTGACAATCCTCTTGACTCACTGCTGACTGCCATTTTGCTTTCAGCTTAAGTGTTTTTAACCTTGCGAACTGTATTTTCTTCATTCGTATTTCTATTTCTTCCTACACTGTACAGTTTATGCTTCCCTGCTTCTAATTAATCAATAATTTTGTCTACTTCTCCTCTTCTGGACACCAGGACGAGTTCTGTGACACTGAATGAAACTGTACAACACAACAGGAAATTTCTGATGCAGGTAATAACTGTTTGTTTTTACTGTAAATCGTAACCGTTATCAATCTCCCTGCAAGTATTTTCTACCACTGATTCCACTTGTCCCAACTGTCACTAATCTTATGTGATCCAAAAGCTATTGATCTCATATTTTCCAGCTGCCACTGATCTCACATGATTCAATTGCCACTTATCTCATACGTATCAACACTCACTGATCCCACAAACCCCTCAACTGTCACTGATCCCACAAATAGACAAATATTGCTGATCCCAAATACATAACTGTCACTGATCTCACAAGTACCCAACTATCACTAATTCGAAAAGTACCTAACTGCCACTAACTCCACAAATACCCGTCACTGACCCTACAAACACCCGAATACCCCTGATCCCCTGATCTCACACGTTCCTACCCTTACACACCTCACAGCGTGTCCAGACTCGTCACTACTCTCATTGATTTCACGCAGTCTTCACTGGCACTGATCTCACAGCAGATCTCAAGTGTTTTCCTTTTCATTCTCACTCTTTTATTGTCTGTGCCACCTTAGTTGATCTCCACTCTCAAGTAACCCATCGCTGACTCACGACCCTTTCTGCAGTTCGCACCATTAGCCACGGCTTGATCTTATCGCTCCTGTCCCTTAGATTGACTGAGTTGCGCTGCTGCTGCTGCGCTGTGTTGCTCAAGCGGCTGCGTCCATCTCCCGGTAGAAGCGTATAGACGTCAGAGCACAGCCTAACTCTATGTTAAGACATCGTAATAAATTGATGTTGTAAGTCTCACCAATGATATGTTTGGACCTTGGTTCATAATGCAGAGGAATTATTCAAAGAAGAGTACATCTGAGAGCAGGTTAAAAAAGTTCAATGAAATAAGAAAAGAAAATTTATGAATGCTACTTGTAGTACTCAACAGATACAAGCATCAGTTCAAATACTTCTATTATATCACAGTGTTTGCGTGTACGTAGCAAATGAGTACAAGCTCCAGGCGAAGGTTTATCTTAGACTCTGAGTATAGTACAGTTTTTGCATGGAACGTTCATCATTACTCATTCATAAGTATAGTTTGATGAACGAGTTGGATTACACTCACAATATTACTGCACTTCTGTAAGGAACGCAACGAAGAAATTTCCACATAGTGCATACACGTTCTCTGCTTCATAATAGAAAATCAGACTTAGAATCTTTATACTTTATTGAGTTCCGGCGTCAGGTTCCCATGGAGAGCTCAGTGCTCACAAGCCTTTTTATCAAATTCTTATGAATATGCGAGAGTTTATGTCCCATTTCCACAGGTGACACATGAATGTTGGGCGTTGCCACTTATGCAGTGAATCTTGGCTCCTTCACTAGTCTCTCTTTAGTAGTTATGAAGAGAAATAAATTGAGTGTGAAAAAGAAGGCCCAGTCTCCACGTCCAATTGTTTCTACTATGAGGAAAGCTAGGAGGTCAAGTTGAGCATTTCTCTTAAAGCGTAGTCGGCGGGAATAATTGTTTTACTGCTAGTAATATATGAAAGCTCAAGTAAGTAGAATGAAGCAAAGAGCTTTAATTTCTTTGAGTTCGATGTTAAACATGCAGCAAATTTGTATTTCGAATTCACACATTCTGGCATACACATTAGTGCGGCTGCGCTTGTAGCATAGGGTTGACATTAAGCTCCAGTATTGTAGCGATGTATTCCTAAATTGTTGGTTCCTTGAATTGTATGTAATTTGCATGCCACTCTTGATCCAGACTGTGCCCGTGACACCGCCTTATTGTTGGGTAAATACTGTAATTTCTTCAGTCCAGATCACTGAAACGCGCGTGGCTCTCCACTTTCCTTCCTTCAGGGATGCCCTCGGGTCAATTGGACCTTTCGAGGCCTTTCCTGAGGATCATGCAAGAGTGATGAAAACAAGATAGCGCGTTCACCATGCCCAGATTTCCTGAAATATTTGCCTATGGAGAAATGAAGGGAGCGTGGGGTTACACAACCCTGTGGTCGAGGCTGTCAAAGAGACCGCACGGACCGTGGTCCAGCATGCTGGAGTAACACAGGCTGGAGAAGCGACCACTGGACGAGTGGGTAGTTGCGTGTGTACCACCGCGAGTGTCTTCAGCTGATTTCTCTTCGTTTTAGAAGTTAAATTAGAACTCTACATCTTTCTTTCAGTTCATAAACACAGGCTCAATATAAACTGGTCGTGAAATAATTGATCATTCGATATTTATTCTTTTGAACTCTTTTTAACCGAGAAAAGATTTGATTTCTTTTTTCGGGATACTTAAAGACGAAAGTTTGCTTTGGAAGCCTGTTAATTTTACAGGATTTTAAATACAATATCATTTCAAATACCTAGGGAATGCTTCTAGAGATGTTGAGTAGAGTAAAGGATATCATTGTTTAAAGGACATTCTACTTTAAAAAATAAATAATATATTCTATGCTAATATAAGAATGATATCTTCAAATCTATTTTATCATCTTACATTGAGCATTTTTTTGTTTCCAATCTTTTTTTGGGATTTATTTCATTAACGCTTACCATATGCGCTTACCATACTAATGCGCTACTTTGCACATTCCCTCAACTTCAACAGTGGGCGAAAACATATAAATCCAGTAATTTGTCCCAGTGAAAACTTCCATTTTTCTTCTTCTGTGCTGTTTCTGTGTAAAAAGAAATTAATTTGATCTGCTTGTCACACGGAGCAGTCAACCATGAAGTTGGTGAAATCAGTTCAGTAGATGTGAGAACTGCATGTAGCTCTCCCACCCCATGTAACATTAAGCCAATAAATGACAATTATAAGAAAATTGGCTAGGCGATTGTGAGGTCATCTTAAACAAACGGAACATGACCTATAATATTAGAATAGAATAGAATAGAATGAGACGATAGGAACGAACCTTCTGGCCCATTCTTGGGTTGGATAATTATTTCGATAATTATTCAGTTGTTATACGAAATATGCACTTATTATGTTCTTTAGACAATATGATAACGGATGAGTTCATTTAAAATCCCATAGGATTTTTTTACTATTTTAATTATACATTTAACAAAAAGTAATTTTTATTAAATTAAACTTATTGTATGTATAAATGAAATGAATTTTCCCTATCATGAGTAACATAAATGGGTTGTTCATATGCGTAACAGTCGACCTTAGAAGGGCCAGTCAATCTTTGTAATCTATGAGTCATTTTTCAATCTCCCCTGCAATTCATTATGTGGCAATAAAAATAATGCATGAGCGTGCACTATGGCTGCACCAGGGAGTGAGAGCACTAGACGCCAGACACACATTTATTATCTGATCTTATTTTTTGGTGGCATAAAACGAGCGTTGTGTCTTCAGTGGATCTTGCTTCGACAGAAATACGAACTATGATTTCCGTTGAGCACGAACAACTTCCCTTTCGTATTATTTAGTCATAGCCGCTTCTAAAGACGATAATTCAAGGATTTGTGCAGTTTTATTGGTCTAAAATTATATAGCTGAATCGCCTGTGTGACCGAGTAGATAGATGCCTCTGCTGATTGTGAGTGACTTATGATTGGACTTATTATGCCACTTGAATTGTTTTTCTTGGCAGCAGGTGAGGCTTGTTGAAAGTTTTTTCAGGCCTCCTGAGTCTAGAAATATATACAAGATGGCATATTATGACCATCAATTTAAAACAGTCTGACTCGCCTGTATTTACCTTATGTTACAAACTCACAGCAGTCTGTCAGCAGGCTTCGCTTGCAGCATGGCTTCAGTTGTCTGCACAAGATGGTTTAACTTCTCCATAATGTGTCCATTCGTCACAACTTCTTGAAACTCTGGAGAAATACAAGTAAAGACTCTGAAATTACGATTGCAGTCTCCCAATTGTATTGTTTAATAATCTTTGCACGCTCAATAATTTTATTATTTTCTTCATCGGTATGGCATTGTAATTCCCTTTGCAATTACCAGCAATCACGTCGAGGAGGCTCATTTGCTACAGTTACGCTCATCGTCATGCTGCCCGTGCGCGTCTGCACAATCTTCTTTCTACTCTTGGAGCCTCCATCAGAATTTGTTGCTCGTACAGGCTAAAATTCACTAAATGCTTCAGGAATACTGAACACTATTAGCCAATTAAGAAGCTCTAAGGAGACTTCCTTATTTCTTACACAGGAAGACAAGATACGGTGCACACAAGTATACGTGTGTTGAAGTACCTCTGGAACGGTAGATAAATTCTTTTATTTTTCCAGTATGTATGTAAATGCGTTATCACATGTATATTCCCTCGACCTTACATGACACAACTTTGTCTTCGCAGCTCAACTGTTCAAAAAAATTATATTTTTTCAAGAGTTATGTACATTCGACACGTTTCGAAAAAAATTCCCTCATTTATTTAGAAAGCTTTAACATTAGCAACAAATTTCCTTTTTAAATTGGTTAGAGCACAAGATACGTTTCTCTTGGAATTTGTTCGTATTGAATTATTGGCAGCAACAATTTACATTTCTAACAAAATGTAATGTAGAACTCGGCACTGTAGAATTTCATTATTCCAGTAATGAAAAGTGACACATTTGGATATTAATGCTAAAATTAAAAGACTGTTCAATATTTTGACATACTTATATGTACATTACAGTCTAGAAAAAATAAAATGATCACACTATTTACAAGCCGAATATTATGATAGAGGACGCAAACACACGCGTTCAAAAGTCACCTGGCTTCATGTAAATGATACTTTCAAAATGAACTCTTTCTAGGAGATCCTCTCAACTAGCAAACCTTGTACTGATATTACACGTCTATGCCCTTGCATATTTCAAGAACTTATGTCTAACAATATTATTTTACTGGTTAATCGTCAGAAATGTCTGCATTTATATTAGTGACTTCTTGATAGCGCAGATCCGTAGAAATAAATATCTTACCTTTCAGTCCCTTGTTGCTATGAGAGAAAGATTCAAATCGTTAGTGCTGTACAATAACGACGACACTATTTCCTGAGTGTGGCAAAGGGCGTATCGAATTTCTCATACGCGTTTTCCAAGAGACTGGAATGAAAGCTGTAACACCTTCTTTTGCTTAATTCCAACGTTCCTGGTAAAAACAAGCAATTACTGCAGCTCTAACTGGTTCATTAGCATTTTTTAATTGTCAGCCCTTACATGTGAGAGCTCATTGTTTGTTAGGCCTGGCAGTGTGTGACATTAATTCGATCAAATTAGTTGGCGAGCTCCGATCTTCTTGTACTTGTCGTCCATAGCTTGCATGGCAGATGCCAGAGAGGCGTGCTCTTGCATTGCCATGCTTGACAAAAGTCCATTTATATTCAGCAAAAAATAATGTGTTCCTTGATGTGACGCAACTAAACTAATTATCATCACATTCTCATTTGGATTTTTTAAAATTCAGAGTAAATTACTCGGCGAAGAATGAATTCCCCTGCAGCAGTAACAGGTTCCTGATGAAATGCCGTTTAATTACTGGACAACGATCAAGCTGAATATAGTTTTCAATTGTTTTATTCCTCCCTGATAGGTATGTATTTTCATCAGCAATTTGTAAGTTTGCGTTAGGATTATTCATGTACTTAATTTCATTCATATTAATAGCAGGCTTACCTAAATTGTAAGATTACTTATATTAAATCGTATAATTCAATTATTCATTGCAAGTGCCTCCACTATGAATATTCTTCACTGAATATTTAATTGGAAATTTTTTCGAAGGATAATCATGAATTTACTTTTGAACTTCTATGCACTGAAATAAAATGGGTAACAGCTTATCAACTGGCTATAAAATAAAACGATAAATTTTGCTCTTTCGAATCAGACCTGTTCCCACTTCTTAGCACCATTCAAACTATAGTGTTTTAAAAATGATGTATATATTTTCTGGGATACCCTGTAGTACCACGGATATAAGTGAAAAATTAACTGTATTTCGTAGATCCTTAATTTTATCAATTTTAAGCCGTGGAATTTCCACGGGTACTTTCTAGGCCAGGTAATCGAAAAGTGATCTCCTAAAACTTCAGTTAAAGTGTTCTTTGCCTGAATATTTCTGTGGCATGGGGCTCTTTAACTTTCTTTAGAATTAAATTGAATCAAGAACCGTCTCATAAATATGAATGACGTACCTATGATATAGTTTTACTGTGATTTTAAAACAATAGTAAATTGTTCTTTTTTAGTGCTTTTAGAATTACCCTCACGCAATGGCGAAAAAATCCTCCTCACTTTTCGATTACCTATTCGTGAACTATATCTATAAATACAAAATGCTTTTACCTGATAAAACTACAATAAATGTCAAGGAAAATAAGATCATGCGAAAGTTTCTACGAGCATTAGTTACTCAGTTATAAGTACTTAAATAAAAGGAAACTTTTTTGTGGCCCACCCTGTATAAGTATATGTATACAAAAAATACATGTATGAATTAATGTTCCGATTTGAATTCTTTATAAATATTTATTTGATAAGGATTTTCCAAATATGTTGGGAATTTTTCAAGAATTTGTTGTTTATCCTGCAAAATCCTAAAATTTCTATCGAATCAAGGTTAGAATATTATTTCTCCCCTTGAAACCAAGTATTTCCTCCTGGAGACTATCGCGTGAATCCAAAAATATTTCAGGGCTTAGGCAGTGACAGAATAATGAAGTCTTCGTGAACTGAAAGGATAATTGCCTGCATTGTTTTCTTTTCTGTATTGTGTCTCCACGCTGGACGACGTGTGAAGGAAAGATACCCACTGCTTCATGCTGCATTTATTTTGTGTCTTGTTTCAAAAAAGTCAGTGAGGACAATAGAATTAGAAAACACGCTTTCTAATTTTTATTTCCACTACCATATTCAATTCGACAAATTCTCATCTGTAATATTTAGTAACAAAATATATCCGTTAAAAATTCTACAAGTCATGTAAATGAGCCTGATGAAGTTGTCTGTGTGCAACACTGGTGCAGGGAAGCGTGAAGGGATGGTCTGATCACAACAGTAGAGGTGTGAGGGGAGCGTGAAGGGATGGTCTGATCACAACAGTAGAGGTGTGAGGGGAGCGTGAAAGGATGGTCTGATCACAACAGTAGAGGTGTGAGGGGAGCGTGAAGGGATGGTCTGACCACAACAGGAGAGGTGTGAGGGGAGCGTGAAGGGATGGTCTGATCACAACAGTAGAAGTGTGAGGGGAGCGTGAAGGGATGGTCTGCAAGCAGCTGCCATCGCTGCGACGGCCACAAGACTCCATTAATTGCAGCGACACTTCATCAGTGAACTGTGCTGACCTCTCTACCCAACCCTTCATTAATGGCTTCAGTCCATCGATGGTCATGCGCGTGCGCTGATAAATGAACAAATCGGTTTTTTAATTATCCTTTTTCATGATAACAGAAATTGGGACATGTTGCAGTGTACCACCAGCTTTCGATCAGCATCAACCATTACCTCGATTGTTCATGAAAAGGAAAGGTTAGTTGTTGAATTTTAAATGGATTAAAAACATTTGGTGCACGAAATCCTTTCAAATTAAGTTCTCCTCAAAGACAAAAGATCACAAAACTTTGAGCCTTTGAAATGCTTCATCAGCTACTCTTGCTTCATCTGGCATTCAGAAAAGAACATCCTATTTCACTGAGATGCAGTTCTGGTTATTAAGATTAATGAGAAGTGAACGGTCTCAAAATTTGTGCCTATTCATCAAAGGTGCAGTGGTATTGTTACGACTGAGTGTGGCTTGTCACGCCCATCATAAAGCATTGTTGGTGACGCCTGTCGTAACCAGCTACTGACCCCTTGCCCTACAGTTGGCCTATGGCATGCCACCTGCCACTCCACTTCTCCTAACTTGGCACTCGAACTTTTTACTGAAGCTCATTTAACATTCCTGCGTCGCGCCACTTGGTCGCCGCTTCGTCAAGCTCATTACAAGATTCAAGTTTTCTCTTTTATGTCCGTAACGTCCTGTTCTACACGAAGGCACCTGGGACTAAATCACACACAAGCAGCCGTCCCATAATACGATGTTTGCGTAAACGGTTTTTGCCTCTACTTTCTGATAATTAGAAAATATGTTTATCTTTCAACTGTCGACCATGTAGGACTAATCTTTATAATTTCCAAACACAAAAAAAAGAAAATTGTGAATATCCAACAAAATCTCATAAACTATTACGACATGAGACGCTTTGACCTCGTGTTCACTAATCAAATATTTGACTGGAAAATGTTCTCAGCGTAGGTATTCATAACCTTATAAGCTATACAAGTTAGAACAGGAATATATGAACAAAGATATTTGTCCAGAGTGTTGTTGAAGAAAAGAAATCAATTTTTAGTTCAGTCGAAAGGTCTTTGAACTGATAAGTAAATTACAACTTAACTGCAGCTCAATATGCCATTAACTGTACCTCCCATTACATGATTTCAATAAAAATCCCGTTCACCATAAGAGTTTAGGACATATTTACATTAAGAGCTAATAATAAATGCGTTGTGAATCATTGAATGATATATTTATACTAAATGCATCTCTGGCCCAAATGAAGGCCGAATTAAGCAATAGGATTTGACTAAATGATTATAAGTTGATTCGGCATTTCCTTCTCTACTTGTTTTAACAGTTGTTCTTGGCACGGTAATCGACTGTCAGCTCAAGGACAGAATCTTCAAAGACAGTTCAGAAGGTTTGCTGCTTACAGTTTGCCCTGTAATGGTCGAGGTTGCCCTTCGACCTTCCTTATTTGTAGCCTGCAACTGGAGCAGGACAACGCAGGCCATAACACGTCCCTGTTTGTCAGTGCAGGTCGGGGGCATCAGGACCTGCAGTCTCTTGTCTGAGACTTGCCATTGTACTCTGCTGAAATTACACTTAAAGCTCATGGGTACCCGGAGTCACTCTAAGACAATGAGACATCACAAAACATGAGTTCAAAATAAAAGTAGCAGCTTGTTTTAAAGTATTACGCGTTGGTTGTATTGAAAAAGTGCTACACAAGAAAATATTTTTGAGATAAAAGATGGTTAGAAAATAACTAAACCGAACCTCACGAACCTTCTGGACTTCATTGAAGGAGTCAAATGCATTTAACACTGTACAAAAATTGTAGACATATACCGCTATTCTCAAAAAGCCTTTCCAAAAACGTTCTCCACGAAAGACCAATGGCTAAAGCGGAGCCTCATAGTACAAAAGAAACTACTCTCTATGGGTGCGAAACCGGCTCACTGGTCGCCCCCAACGAATGATGATTCAAAATTAATTTATTGATTTTGAATTAAATTACTAATATACGTGATATCAGGAGCTCTCCATGTTCGCTCGTTTAACATTCGCTTCTCTTCACCATGCACAAGAATAACCTTGACCTCAGAATCATCTGTAAAATCAACAAACTTGCAAATGAAATTATGTTATAGAGAACTGTGTTAAAAGTGTGCAGACTTAAGCCTAGATCTTCCTATCCAGTATGGGGTGAAGATACACTTTGCCTTCATTTGTGTTAGAAAGTCATAGAGAAACCAGAAAGTGCTGCGCAAAATGTACAAAGCCAAGAAGTTTTATTTAGCCTTTCTAATACAAAAGAAGGCAAAGAGTGTCTTTAGTCATGTGTAAATTAATGCAAAAAAACAAACGAGTAGAAGTAACTGAAAGAGGAAATACTGCGTATGAGCTGTGCAGCAAGAGCAACGTCAGTCTGGCCATGACGTCCCACCAACTCCAGTGGCCCTCGAACACCGCAGGTCAGCGAAGGAGCGCAGGCCCGCACGAGCATCCCGTGGTCAGCCCGGTGCTGCAAGAAAGGCCTCCCCATACGGTTTTGAGGCTCCAATTTTAGCTCGGTTCAAGAGGTCAGATCGGCGGCCCGATAAGGGTAATAGAGCTTTATGCCGCCGATGCTCAGCCAGACACGACCCCGAGACACCCTCGACTTGTACAACAATAGTCTTTTCGTGGTCCTGCTTGCAACATATCAATTATTAGCTCCTCATACGGAGACTCCAACTGCGGGCTGCATTGATCATGCAGATGCTATTGATGTAGCAGTGTTTTAGATGGGCCCCATCGAGTGCTATGAGGGGGCGTTGAGACGCAGCACCGCTTCTAACTTAACGAAGGGCTGGCTTCTTCATTAAGAGGTCGAGCTTTGCCTTTCAGATCGGTCTATCATCCAGTTCAAACAACAAATCGAGAAATTCATCATGGATTGAAAATGTTTATAATATTGAGTAAATAAATGTTCATAATATTCTTGAGTAAATGTTTATAGTATTCTTCACATTTATAATGTGAATAACTACAAAGTCGCTGGAGTACGCAGTATACGAGTTGAGGACCCATGCTCTCTAGTACTAACTACTGTGTTCGAGAAAGCATACCGTCAGGTCTAATAAGTATGCAACAGACTAGAGAAGAACAGCTCGCTTCACGAACTGACGAACAGGTGTTTACTTATGAATAAAATTTATGCATAATGCCAGACTAGAATGGTAGAGCACCGTATTCTCCCAGTTGGTACAAATTTGGCATTTTGATTAACTTGATTAGAAATTCGATAGCTCTAATAATAAGTTACTCGAATTTAATAACGAATTATTCAGCAAAATATACCATACAAAAACTGTTTTGTTAGTGTTTCTTGCACAGAAAAGTTACACGGAAATGTTGTATAATACGCTCCACTTGGAGATCATAGGTCTTATCACTTGATCAATATTGTATTAAAATCGCTGCGGGGCAAACCTGCTAAAGATATTATAGTACCATGTTTACTACACCTGAAACGAGTATAAATTGTAAATATCATTATGTGTTGTCAAATTTCAGTCTCATGATAAAAATCTGTCATTTGTTGCATGTCAAAGAATATTAACGCTTACTGCACGATACACTGTTGTGTGAGCTGATAACTGCATTTGAATGCAGTTGTCTGTAGTGTGGTAACGAATGTGATTACAATATAAATTCATAGAGTAATCACGAATGACAATAAGCAAGTGAAAGGTCAGGAGAAGTGTTTGCAAATTCAGTTATGCTGAGACAACAATGCATACTATACAATACACGTATCATAGAATGGGAAAAGAGAATGTGATCCAAATGTCTCAGTTGAACCATTATTTATCTATATTTTAAATGAATGTTAAGTAAATGGATTCATGTAGGCCCCTGTGTATTTTCTTTGTTGTTATTTCTCTCATCAACGTGCTTCCAGTTTACACCGGCACTGAAAGAGGTCGAGCAGAATTTTTACTGATTTCTTGTACTAGACCTGTTTCAGTTAGTTACCATAATCAAGAGTATAACGTTACTGTTTGACTTTTTTTAGTGTCATTCAAAGTGCTGTTACTAACCATCTCTAAGCTTAATTCCACAATAAAAGCAATCAATTTGATATCTTTTTGACAACTCGCTCGTCGATTAACATTTTAATTGAAATAATTTGAAGTTTACGGCGACACAAGCAACGCCGGAAAAGGACGACATTGATCGAACAGATTGAGTCAAAGAAGCATGGAGAATAAAGAGAGTAAAGACCCAGTTTTATTACATTTACCATTCTACTCCATTGAAAACACTAATTAAAGTATCACAGTATTCAAACTTATTACGTAGAACTATATCTAATTTTCAGTTATAACTACTCACCAATGAAAATTTTTTAAAGGATTCTGTTAATAAAAGGCAATGAGTTGAGGACTTGATTATGCTCGTATTTATCACCAGACTGTCAGTTCTAGCGTGACGTGATGCATTGCCCTGGCCAGATGAAACTCGAGAAGTCGACAGACGATTACTTCATGACGGGACAAGACAGAAGAGACGATTACTTCATGACGGGACAAGACAGGAGAGACGATTACTTCATGACGGGACAAGACAGGAGTGACGATTACTTCATGACGGGACAAGACAGGAGAGACGATTACTTCATGACGGGACAAGACAGGAGAGACATTACTTCATGACGGGACAAGATCTGCCGAAAAGTTAACTTTCCGTTACTACTTTTGATGAACACCGAACATGAGCGCAGTGAGTGAGCATCCTTAAACTAAAAGTGGGGTAGTTTGAAAAAAAGAGTGTATTTGATGGCCAAAAGCTAGAGAATTTTCTCCATTAATTTGCCATAAAGATGCAACCTGGTCAGGCCGAAGAGCCAGAGCGGAGAGTGAGTAAATGAAAGAAAAAATGGAAAGAAAGTGAAAAGCACTTTGAGTATTTGTGCATCCTGTTTTTTGCCCTTGTCAACGTTTGTCAAATAGAACGCTTTAACTTAAGTTCACTTGGCCCAATCTAGACGAATTTCAAACAGACTATAGAGCCAACACAATAATTACAATATTATAACAATGATCATTTCACAGCCTGCGAGAACCTAATCGTACCTGCGTATGTCAGTAAAATCACATTTCTGCTGATCATGACCTGGCAAGCAATATCACTTCTTAACTGTTAACTATTACACTCATCTTACTGCACTTAAGTGATTTATACTTACATATATAGTTAAATTTTAATCCAGAGTGTTTTAAAATATTTTATTTTGCTTCGATCGTGACCAGCGGCTGAAACATCAAAATTTTGGCAGTTGTAGAATAAAGGTCAACTGCTCAATATACAAGAATGCAGCTCTCCTGACTCAATCTTCTGGTCACAAGTAAATCGGTCCCCACATAATTTCTACCGTCTAGTGGGCTAAGAAATTCATTCTCAATTGATTGTTTAGAACACAGGACCGTTACAAAGTCTCCACATGAACGCTTCTACTACTTCATTGAGATGATACTGACAAGCAAGCAATGAGGGGCCAGCTACACAAAGATTCATTTATTTTAAGACGGAAATTAATCAATTATATCAATGAGAAACTAAAATTTTCCTTCGACATCAATAACACAAAATAAAAAGAAGAAAATGTTGCAAAGAACCAACTTTGAAAAGCACTGTTAGTTGTACAATTTTTGTTGAACAGGGGAAGGAGCTAAGACTGAGGAAGTCTATTCGTATGAAGATTGCTCATCAGCAAGAACAATGGCGTGTAGTGATGTTGAAAGAGATATGAGGAGATGTAGACACCGATGAAGGATGCAGTTACGTAGTCCATCTTCGGCAGATTGTAACAACTGCGTTATGATATTCGACATTCATGCTGTGGCTAGGTAAAATGATAATGATAGCTTTTTAGTGCCCTGGTAACATTAATTTCGGGCTGAGCATGACTCTGCCGAGCATCAGAGTATCGAAAATCATGGTATGCTAACTTAATTCATTTGGTAAAAGAGTTGAACAGACTAAAGTAGAAATGAAAACACACTTGAACATGGAAAAAATTGAAATAATAGTATACTTATTGAACAATGTTGCGTAGTAAAACTCTTAGAACTCATACGTTGTTTGAGTTCCTACAGCAATACCACTGTCTTTTTAGTAATGTTAACTGTATGTTTTGACAAAAGAGAACATCACAGTTAGGATCTTTGTTTCTAGTAGTCACCAGCGAGTATGATTTGCTGTAAATATAATTATATTTCTTCCTGTATTTCTAGAATATGGGCTTCTTCCTAAGAAAACTTTCTTAAATTTGCAACAAAATTGATGAACTGCTAACCCTTCTATAGACTCCGAAGTTTTTTAAAAAATTATTACAGTATATCCTCACCCATTTGCGGTTCACCGTTCGCGGCCCCGCATACTCGCGGATTTTGTTTTCAAAGTTTTGTTTATAATTTCGGCAATTTCGTGAATTTCTTAGGCCAAATTTCAGCAGAAAAATGCTCACATTCACCCTAAATGGGAAATAATTTTAAGATGACATTGTCAGTTATTATGAAATAAAAAATTAGAAAAGAGAGATGATACAGTCTAACTGGTAAATAACTTTAAACCAGCAATGTCAGTTAATATAAAATAAAAAATTAAAAAAGCGCGATGATGCAGTATAACTGGTTAATAATTTTAAAATAACAATGTCAATTACGAGCTTTCGTTTCTCCTTCCTGCTGATTGGCTGCAGAAGACGTGACGTCACAAGCATCTTCATGCGCGAGAGGCTAAACAGCTCCCTCTCTCTCTCAGCTGCACGCGGGTTTTCAAAGTGATTGTTTGAAATAATCACTGTATTATTATATAATATCATACATAGGCGTTTAAAACTCCATTAATAATTTGTGAAATTCCGTGATTCGGGGGAGGGGAAGGAACGTAACCCCCGCGAATAGCGTGGGCATACTGTATATTGTCCTACGTACCTAATACAATGAACCTCTGCCATACTCTGTCAAACTAAAATGATACTACCGTACATTTTTCGAGATTTTCACCATGCTAAACTTTGACAGGTATTGAGCGTTCGTAAAAGCTGAAACAGACGAACAAAATGATGCTAGTTTTGAGCGCGGTCCCGCTTTGCTGCCTTCTGAGCGACGGAGCGTAGAGGCGCTCTGGTAAGAACAAAAGGTAACAAAAAATGAAGCTCGAGGGTTTACATCACTGCGTTTTGTCTGATGACACATTATTGGCCATCTGTGCCGAATGAAGTAGACAAAAAAGTCTCGTACAGCTGCATCTGACACCAAACACGCGTAAGATAATTATGATAAAATATACAGAGATTGAAGCAATTGGAGGTTTTAAAATTTTGAACACACGCTGAAGAGCAAAATGGGAAAAACATGAGTGCTCAAACGAACAGATGATCTGTTGCAATGCAGATTTCTCTTCCAACAAGCGCTGATAAAATCTTTATTTAGGAGTGAATCGGATGGTCGGGAGCAAAACGAGCCATCGTTGCCTGCGGGGGAATAATTTAATCGTGTTTGAGTTAGCCTTCAATTAATGGCAGTAGTCCGCCAGTTGACCGATTTGCAGAATGGCCACGACGGGCCAGACACACCTCCGCATGACCACCTTAAATCAGGCTCAACGTCCACCAAAAATAATTGCAATTCTCGCCTATTGGAACCGATAAATAAAATAGTCGAAAGCATTGAAGAACAGATTAAAATTCAGCACACAATCAGCAGAAGCAAGAGGCTGTATTCAGAAGCCCGGCTTTTATATTTGGGAAGCAGCAAGGTAGCACCGAGAGAGGTTTCAGCGAAGCGTGCCATCTACAGATGCTATCTGAGAATACATCAACATGTGATTAGCTCCCACCGACTATAATAATATTATTGCATGCACGTCTTCCATATATCAGCCTGACAAGTGCTAACGCGCTAAATTTCGGAGCCTTCCTTCCTGCGAGAACGGACTTGAGCGATGGCATTCCTTTGTCCACTCCATACAATACGTAGCCGGTTGGAAGTCTTCATTCGATTCCAGAAACTAACCGGAGTACGATCACTAGTGCATTTGAACGTCAAACGTTCAATATTCAGACAATTTTTTCACATTATCGTTTTTCCGATATAATTATTTATTCTAATGGCAAAATTCCCGTACACAATGGTCCAAGCATTTTTGGGCTTTTCTGATCTAAATACATGAAGGGGTTCTTAGGGCTGTACAGTCCTTAAGACTTCACTTTGCTTTCTGGCCAGAACTGAATGATTGTTTGAGACACTTCACGCTAGGTCTGAAGCTTTGCTGTACAGTCACTCACATAAATATGGGGGCTGACAGCAGGCGCGATAAGCTTGATTACTTCTCACGCGATCAGTAGCGGAAACTTTTTGAAATTAGTACAAGACTTGAAGTTTGTTTATTGTTCTTTTATCTTCACGCGAAGCTGTTTTTTAGAATGAGCTAAGGTATCTCATGGTTTTCACCTAATTTTTTCTAAGAATGCGCTCCAAACTAATCGCTCTACTGGGTACAGATGTAAATTGAGAACAAAGGTCTTCAAATAATCCGGCTGTTCACAAGAACGTTATTTCGGAATACCCTCATTTGAGGACGTGATAATTATTCGGCCTGAGGTACACGCGACGTAAGCTCAAGAACGCGTGCACGTTGCGCCTCAGAGGTTTGGTCAGAGGACATGTTTGAATTTAGTTGATGGAGGACATCGGATGAACCTTTGAGCACACGTTCAATTATTTAATGCTAGCTTCTGATAAACAATGATATGTGGACACACTATTTATGGAATATACTTAACACATTGACCACAACTCCAAAATTAGTTCGTATGTAACATATATGGCGCACGATGCGGTTAAAGTGTTAATTCTTCATTGGTGGAAGTGGGTGCTTGCGAAAACTGGCTGTGAAACTCTACAGTAACCCGAAATGCTTGCAGGCTCCAGAAATGATCTGGACAGGTTAATTCAGGTGATGAATAAAATCTGATCATACAGGTATAATAGTATGAAGCAGTTTGAAGCAATGTTTTAGAATTACCCACCTCTACGACAGCGTTTTCATTGGTTTACATTTTCTATCAGAATAGAATAACATAGATACCTTGTGTGTGCGCTAACCACCACGTAGTTTAATTAATTTATCTTACATTAGCAAGCAGCTTTTTTACAACATATTACAAATTAGACCTTCATTGAATATCAATTCATTAAATATAAAATACTTCACTAAGTTAATACAAATTTTCCCTTAAAGATTTTGGCCTTTGGGTAATCACACATAAAATAAAAGTATATTTTGAATTAGAGCATTTGTTGAAGAGGATAAATTCAAAATTATCTTAATTTACAATCAAGAGCTAAACTTTCAAGTATCTCATATAATTAAAGTAGTGATAAGTTGCAGCTCCAGCACCACGAATCAACGCAGGGTCATCGAGACACTGATCATCAATATGAGACAGGCCAGAAAAACACCCGTAAGAAATTTGGTGCACTTGAATAGACATCTATCTAATTGTTATACTCAGGAAGACCAGCTGACGAAATTTATGAGCAAAATTATTGAATGCAAGAAGGCATTCATTAATGCAAATAATCTCCCTCACCTGCAGGATGTATTCGTACACGCCCAGAAAAACCACCAACATTAACTGCGATCAGCTTTCACATTTGAGTCCCCATATTTTTCATAGGTGGATATTTTTTAAACATGACCGTAAGGAATCAATTATGTAAATAAAGTTATTGCAAGCAGCATCATAGATGTCAATAATGTACGGTGGGAGTAGCAGAAATTTTCCAGAAAACTCAGAATGGAAACTAAGCTGTCACACTGCGTGAACATCATCTGCGTTGAGTATATTTCTATCTCTTAGAGATACTTGATAGCCTCACGTGTAGTACAGATCGTGCAGTTGTACAGTTTATCAATGCATGGTAATTTCTTTTTAATTTCTTACTGTCTCTGCTCAATGGTCTTACTTAAATGGCCCGAACATTTGGGGGCAACCACTCATTTCCTTCATTGTTGACCTCCATCATTACCACCGTGAGGTAATACCTCAATACATGCTATTCAAATGAACTATGACCACTAACTATTGATTTCAGATTTCTGTATCCCCTTACGGTTTTTTTTATTTTTCCGTCAATGTTTCAGAATTCCATGAAACTTTGTATAACACTCAATTAGCGATTGGAAACAAGAAAAAATTACTCCAATGCTGCAAATTCCATCAGGTATATTATCCATAGGTCATAGGAGCCTGTGTAGGATGAAGCATCTCATTTTTGTTAATTACATATTCTTTAATTTGCACGAGTTGTTTGCGTTATTCGTTTTATTCCTAGTCAATACATGCTATGCTGCTGAGTTATGATCTATAATTATTGATTGCAGATTTTTTAATTTCCGGAAAAAATGTGAAAGGTATCCCCTAACGAATTTTTTTGACGTTTGTTCAGCACCATTTCGCACGTATCGGTCACTGGTTGCCAGAAACAGTGGTAGGCATTAAAGATGTAACTTTATGAGTGTCTTATCCTAAATTATTGTAAATTTCATAATGAATGCTTGATGGAAACAATTGTTGAATTTTCATTGAATTTTCAATCCACCTAAAAGCATTTGGATGGTAGTTTAAAGATCTGAATTCAAATGCATCGGTAATTTTATCTGAAATAATAATTACAAAATTTGGATCAATTCAATTGTTTAGACCCTAAATAAATTTATGTTAATGAAGAGCATCCAAGACATTGTATGCTTTATGAATACAAGAAAGTCGCATCAGCTGCACAAGCTGCAAGGAACATTTGTTCGGTCTATGGAAACAATGTCTTCAATATTCAAAAATGCGAACGGTAATTTGCTAAGTTTTCATCTGGAAATTTTCATCTGAATGATAATCCACATTCAGGAAAATTAAAGTCGATTAATAAAGAAGCTCTTGAATATGCAGTAGAGGCCAATCCAAAGTCCACCAGTAGAGAATTGGCTGAGCTGATCAATACAACTCACAAGAACATTATTTCATGCCTTCATGAACTGCAAAAGATTTCAATACTGGGGCAATGGGTTCACCAGAATTTAAATGACGCCCAACGGAAGCAAAGATTTACTGCCTTCTCTTTCTTGCGTTCAAGAAACTGTAATGATTCATTTATGAAAGAATTGTTACAACGAGCGAGAAATAGGTCCTTTGTAACAATTGTATGCGCAAAATACAGTGGTTCAGTAGAAATCAAAGTCCACAGCCTAGTCCAAGAACAATAACTACACCCTAGAAAGATCATGATCTGTTTATAACAGGATATCAGAGAACTGCTTTACTATGAGTTATTGATCCCAACCAAACAGTCATAGTTACAAAATACTACATATTGTATATTGAATTAAGAGTATCTTCTAGAAAGGATTTAACTGTCAATGTTGTCTGGAGTCCGTCCAGCCATTGCTCCTCCTGAACTTACAAGATTGCTGGAGGGTCTTTCGTACAATTCTTCAACCTAGTTTTAATTCAAATGTGATAGTGAACTTCCTTTGGCTCGTCTGGTTCGATCCTACCTTCGTCATTTCTCCCAAGAACAACTAACTTTCGAAAAATGTTAATTGGGTTGCAGTTGCACGGCCAAAGACATGCAATAAATATCTACAAAAAGAATCAATATTTTATACAGGACTACGGCGTATACCAGATCTGTAAAAAACTTAAGATCAAGTTCCTTTAATATATTTTTTTTAAACTTTGTTCCTCATAACACAAAGAGAATTGTAAGAAATTTAAAGCATTTACAAACTTTTTGCCCACCTGTAAAATAATTAACCCGTTAGATGATTTTGCTGCTGTTTGGGAAGTGCATTCTTCCGTAAAAAAATTCGAATCCTCAGGTTTGCATAATACATCTAACGCCCGCGCATGCCCCGTGTTTGCATCTCACTAGCAATCTTAACGAAAATCTTTTTGAAAGTTTCACTCATGTGATGCCGACGCGATGATCTGATAAGTACATGGCCTTATTTACGAGCACGTGTAGTGAGTAAGATGCACATCCTCGTTCCTTGCACGAATACAAAATGCTTTTGTTTTCAAGCGAACTCTGAGGCGTGTACTCAAGAAGTATGCACGAATAGTGCAGTATTACTTATTTCTGGATGTAATAAATTTGTACGTAACGTCAAAAGCAAGCTGTACTCCCATGCATATTGGAGCTATTGATACAGCTCGTATTATAATATTGGAAAATTGGTAGTAAATGAAGAAAACTTCAAAGAGCATTGGTTATGTAAGCACAATAATATTTCATTGCAATCTTCCACTATGAATGTTCACAAGTTTAACTCAAAAATGTACGAAAACTCTCGTATCTGTAAGCTGAAGCTCAGTAAAATAGCCAGAAAGTGTTAGAAAATTTACTCCGATTCTCAGAAAATTGAAAAATATATAGTATATTAAAATATTAATGTTTTTTGATGAAATATTATGTCAGTACCTTTTTATCGTCTTCCATCTTTGCACAAACTGTGTCGATTGATCAGTTTAGTGTAAGTTTAGGGCAAGAGATTCATAAACATGTTGTATTGTAAACATGTTGTAAACAAGTGTTTTCTAGTAAAGTTTTATTTGATGTCCTGGAAAACACTGAACTTATCTGCATCCTAAGTCGCTAAATCTATGAATGTTTCATCATGCTGGTCTTACGAAAATGATGCTTACTTTATGAGCCGCGAACAAACGTTGCAATGCTTCATATAGTTTGTACATTATAATTACAATGCACGACGATGTTATCCCTGCCAAGCTACAAGAGTTTTTAATAAGGCATTTCTGGGCGAGCGAAACTCGATTTTAATTTGACTTGTAGTTTGTTGTGTTTTAGCAATGACAACCTAGAAATTAATTTGAAAATTATTCTAGGCTTCGCCCATGAAAGGCTTTGATGTAGTTATGCTTTCCTTTTGATTGTGAAGCTCATAGTATAGATATACAGAAACATTACACCCATTATGTTCTGTGAAGTTATACCCATAATTACAGAATAAAATTTATAGAGGTATGTGATATATTAGAATGAAAACATAATTGCCGTAAATGCTCTTTGATATAGTTTCATTCTAATAATATAATGCAATAAAGATTATTAAGCTCGAATGTAAATTCAAATTTATGTATAACGCGTTTCATTATTTGAACTAGCCTTATAATTTTTTTAATGTTCTATTTCACTTTCACAAAGCAATTCATAACCGATGAATTTTCTCTAAAAAACTGAATTTCTAATATATTGTACTCAGTGAGAGTTAGCGCAAATGCGTCCATATTAGATGTAGTCTTTTTCCTGAGGGTAGCTTGTGATATCATACATATGTAAAAGGTCTTGACGAAAACCCAGACACAAACTCCGTGCCGATATTTAGACCTCCCAAGTAAATTAGTTTGTTCATTTCCCTTCTTGTGAGCTCATGTGCCATAGGAAAATCATTTATCTTCATAGATTTTAGTCCGAGGTTCGACTGTCAAGAAAATTAAATGACCTGAAGTTTTGTATGTCAAATTATAAGCCAGCTGAATTTTGGAAAGTTCAAGCTCACCATTTAATTCTAATCCTGCTAGCAAGTTATTTAATCTAACCGTACAAAAAATATAAAACGAAGATCTCTAACACGTAATCTGTGCATTATGATTTCTTTATCATAACTTTAATAACAAAACTTTTAGAAATTACCAATCAAGTAAATTAAAACTCAATACATGCTATGCTACTGCTGATTCCATCCCTTATTTTTGAATACACACTCAGTTCAATCATCCTGCCATCTGTTAACTTATTTATTATCTGCGTGCACGTGTCTCCATCACAAGATTTTATTAGACTTTACTCCGGTTTCAAAGATTTAGTCATTTTCCTGTACAATTTGAGTGTATTGAGCCTTAAATTACGTACTCTTTTAATGCTTTACTTTCCATGTTTCTTGACGGGTGTCTTTATTATCTCTGAGTATTTCTCAGGAAGCTTTTCTTTTTTTCAGCTTTCGTTATTTTCTTGTTATTGCAGTTGTCCAGGCGAAGCCGTTCTTTGTCGTGGTTTCCTGGACGCCTTCTGGTACCAGAACAAGATTCTCATTCGTCGTCCGCATGCACCCGAGCATCCTGAGCATGCAATGATGTCAAGAATAGGTTGTGTTAACTGCGTTATTCTCCTATTTCGTGACGCGTACATCAACAAACTTATCTCATACTCATTCAAGTCACAAAATTCCAACATTACCCCAGCGTCAAAGTACACAGAAATAGCAGGATGATGTAGCCTAATTGAAACAACAGAAAATTAAAAAAACTACGGTTATGCTCGCACATACGAGTGTAAGAATTAGACAAAGCTTACAAGGCCTAGTGTATATAGTCACTACTAGATCAGGCACTTTTTACCAGTAAGCAACTTCTATGCTGTTAAATAAGCTTCAACATCATCAAATGTTTGGTAATACAGGGTGATACAATAACACTGCCTTACAACGAAAGTGTTTTGGGGGGAGTTCTTAAGTTCACGATTTTGACCTGTTCGTCTTCGTAACAGATGATCACTGTCTTAATTGGCTTCTTATAATCAAGTTATTCTGATTGATCAGTTCAATTTATTTTCAATTATCTATCAAGCAAAATAATTAATCGTTTTGCATGAAATGTATTCATTTGGAAATTCACGGTGCTCATTTTCAAATTAACGCTGTCTAAGAGCCCGCTGATTTATTACCTAATTAAGAAGATTTAGAACCTAATTGGGCAGATTTATTGTCTAATTACACTGACTCATGGTCCCGTTTCTTGACCTTATTCAACCAAAAGATTAATGACTAAAATATTTCGTCGTTTATCCCATACCACCGCAGCTCGCCGAGTCGGAAGGGATCGAACAACATAAGTTGTTGGTGAAGCAACACGTTGATATTGTCCCAGGGACCAAGCCCTGGCCCACTGCTTTTCCTTCAGTGGCGCTGCTCGGTCTCAAGCGACCTGCAGACGACTAAGAGTGATAGATTTCTTTGCAGAGCATCTTCAGATAATTACACGCCTGAAGTGCCGTAAGTCATCTGCATGATTCGAAATGTTCTGCACCATCAGCAGTAACTAAACACCAGAAAATTATCAGCTAAGAAATTTCTACTGAGAATTGGCTTGGTATGTACATGTATTGTATTAAATGCAAAATTTCATTTCCGTTTGAAGTCCTAAATCAAAGTTTACTGTCATTTCTTAGCACAACTTTCTGAGATAGAAATTGGGTCTCTGAAAAGATGCTTTGAATTCTTCGAAAGCAGCCCTTCCTTCATTTATCAAAGCAAAAGAAAATAAACAAGTGACATGTATCTAGAGGGTGTTAGTAAATTGATCATTGAATCTATATAATAAATCTCTGGGGAGCGATTCGGCATATAGAAATTAATGTATTTCTGTTATGTGTAAAATTCTTCTATCATGTGAACAGACTAAAGCCCGAGGCCCCTAAAAATACAACCATAAATTTGATGTCTGCCTTTCAGCTTCCTACTTCCAAATTAACCCATGAGAGGATAAATAAACTAAAGCAAAATGTAAAAGAGCTGCATATTAGTTTTTGTTGATTTACTGTCGTCACTTAATTTGTAATTTCTCCTCGCATTATTTAACGTCCGGCAATAATAAAATTTCCCTGTTGTAACGGTGAACTCTATCCTGTATACCAATACTTCACAACTTGCAGCACCAAAACAATTGCAGTCAGCGAATAGCAGTCAGGGATTTCTCGCGGGAGGTTAGTACCACTTGAGGTCCACTGGGGCTTAAAGTTACCAATATTTGTTTGAAAATCAGTTCTGTCTATGGTTCTTTCTCGAGGGTCTTAGCGCCTCATGTTAAGTATCATAAACAATTGATAACTCATCATCTTAGAGTTAATTGCTTGGATGACAAAAAAATTATCTCTTGTTTAGGAAAATTTTGCTTCATAAAACCAGACCGTCGAGTCTAACTAGCTTTGACTTCATCTAATAAAAGTGTGGTTGTGTTCGTACGAGGGCTGATATTTGAGTTAGCTCGCAATTATTCTGTTGAAATATAAAAGGTCAACGCATTAGAGCGAAGTAATTTTTCAAACGGTCGTTCTCCTCACAAATCATGTTCTACGTCAGTCATCAGGTGCAAAAGGTGATGAACCTGAAGCGATATTTCCTCAGGACGAGAGATTTCATCTGGATGATCTGCATGGCATACAGTTAAAGCTCATATGCTGGAACCAAAGCAGCTTTCTTGCACTATATTTCTTTTTGCCTCTCCACCCAAGCCTCGGACAAGGTGAGATAATTCATGAAATTAGAACATGGAAGATGTCTTGTTCAATATACAATAGATTTATCTCGCGGCCCAGCATGTTTCAAATTAACTATAGGCGAACAAATGCTGCCATACTTGCTAAGTGAAATTCGAGGCCCCCCACAACTCTTGTATTCTTCCTTGTAGCGAGGTCATTGTGGGGTGCAAGAAAGAAAGAGTAAAATTTACTCATGTTACCCAATTAACAAAATTTATTGATTAATGTCGTATTGATGTATGGGCATTGCTTCTGACTTTGTTCAATTATTCTGACGAGGTAGATTCTCCACTTCTTGTGATCTAAATTGAACATGCTCCGCCGGTGCCCGAGCTCTTATTTCATGCCTGGCATGATCTAGTAGCTAGTGACGCTTTCAATCAATTCATCGTGCATGAATGCTGTCACATTTTTCTGTGTTCAATTTGATTATTGCCAGACTCTCATTTTTAAACAATATTTTTGTGGCACCAAATTAGAAGAATTCAACGCAGGTATGGGAGGACTCAGCTTCACTCACACCGTCCCTCGTGCATTTGTTCACTCAAAAGTAAAAAGGAAAAGGTTCTCACGTCACCACGTAGCGAATGAACTCTTAAGAAGTAGTGAAAAGAATGGGGAATGCGCGCTTTTACCTGCAGCCCTGCATGTTTGTCATAAGTTTGTGTTGCCATACAGCTGTGTTCAGAGCAATGTGAGGCTTGGATTTGACAAAGTTAAAGTAATAAAAGAATTAAACATTCGAATGCATGTCATGTTCGGAAAACTGAAAAATCGAATCATTTTAATCTATGTATAATGATGAATAAAATTGCATTTTTCCAAAAGTTGATGTTATTAAAGAGTAGTTATTTTTTTAAAAGAAACTTCCTTTGAAAAAAGAAAGTCATGTTGCTGTACTCGCTACATGTATGTAATAAAAATTTTAACTTGAGAAAAATTATCAAACGATTCCACATACTTATTCGAGTAGACTTTGGGGATGTTCTTGCATTTAACGACAATACCTATATTTCAGCTTCAAATTAGGATCTTTTCTCATAAAAAAATCTGAACCCTTCGGCTGAAAGTGGCAGTAGTACGTTGGACTTTTTCCTTGGTCATTTCTGTCGTGTTTTTGCATACAAGTTTTTCCAGTTCATCAACTGTCAATGGCTTGCGTTGATGCACGATGGATTCCATCTCTTCCAAAAACAACTAGTCAGGAAACTGAAGTTGGAGCTATAATTTGCTCGCATACATAAAAGTAAGCAAGAATTATTCTGGGAAAGAGTTGTGTGTACTAAGAAGCTCCATTGAGTAATTTGGAAGTAATTCAATAAATCCCGTATGAATTACAGGCATGTATGAAGTACACGTATGCAGTACATGCATGAAGTACACGTATGCAGTACATGTATGAAGTACAGGCACGTATGAAGTACAAGTATGAAGTACAGGCACGTATGAAGTACACGTATGAAGTACACGTATGAAGTACAGGCAGCTCTGCCTCCGAGCAGAAGAACACAATTCCACGGGCGCAATATGGTGGTGGCTGTACCATGGTTCGGGGATGTTTTCCTGCAAAAAATATTGTGAATATAGCTGTATTGAATGATAGAATGAACACCGGTACATGTCAAAATATTTTGAAAACAAATTTGTTCACTTTGGTTGAAACATTGGAACTTCATAAGAATTGGGTCTTCCACTAAAATAATGAGCCTATGAATACAAGAAAATCGACAACGAAATAACTGACTGCAAATATTGTCTCTGTACTCAAATGCTTAAATTAATCCTGAGGCTTAAATCTAATGTAAAATTCGATCCATTATTTTAAAATTTAAATCCAATCCAGAGCTCCTACAAGCATCCCAGATGTCGAGAACAGTTGTGAAGAAGAGTGGAATAAAATACCAACAAAATTTTACCAATCAATAATTAAAAACAACAAGAGATTGGTTGTTGGTGAAGTGAATAAGGGTTATGCTACAAGGTATTAAATGATTATTATATTTTCTAGTACAAAAACTTTTTTAACTCGAAAAATTCAAAATATGTTTAATTCATTTATATCAGAGTGTTTTTTACGAATATGTCATGATTATGCACCTGTATACAATACTCATATGAATAGCTACTTTTTTTACTCGTTGAAAGTAAATTAACTTAAACATTTGTTGGTGTACTAATACTTATTTCTCCCCTGAATTTTTATATTTTTGCAATGTTTTTATTCATACATTGATGAACAAATGCAGAAGTCCGGTATTACCGAAACAATTGTATCAGAAAATAATTATTTAAAACATTTCTTATAGCCGTAAATTCATCTGGTGTTTAGAACTTTCTGAACACTCTATAGATATTTTATTTGTAATCATTATTTGTGAACTCATTTAGTCGTCATCTTGGTTCCTATAGTTTGATGAAACTCCACACAGAATCGGCAAAAATACTTACCGCCTACCGTTCGTAAAACCTAAACGCATAAGAATGAAATACTTCAGTCGTCCAGTCGCGAAAAAGTGAATTACTCCTTTTACATTTGAACTCAATTAGGCCAGCATACAAAAGAATGTTTGATGATCCATACTAAATAAAGTAACACGTGTATGCTCGAATGACATTTCATACACAGAAGATGTAAAATGAAAATGTAGGTATGAACTCCACCCAGTTACGGAAGTGGAAGCCATGAGTGCAAGGCTGCGCTCTTCCATCTTTACAATAACGAAGAACTAAACCGCCTTCATCTGTCAACTCAATGCAAGGAAGTTGGGGCAGAGCATGCTGTGATCAACTCAAGTGACACTGGTCAAAAATAAGGCTATGCTACTAAGAATATATTTAAGTCTAAAAAGTTATTGTTCAATAAAATCTATAACGTGTGACAATATTTGAAAAAAAAATTGATCTCACAGTGTTGTACACGTGATGAAAAGAATGAGGCGTCCCCTATGCATTTGAATGGCACATATGAATGGCTAAGATGTTAGCTCCGGATAAATAAACTATCAGATACTTACACTTTAGTGCAAGTGAGACGATAAGAAGCAGTAAAATACTTTCAGTAAAATCAATACAAGTTCGTTCAACTTTTCTCGGCACTCGTACGACAAAATTGAAATAAAAAAGTCACGCTAGCATTGGCAAGCTTCCTCAGCACACGAGGTCAATATAAAGAACTGCTCAGAGCCGAAGCGAACACCAGAAGAGTAGTGCTGTGTAAATAGAAGGTAAACGCACTGCCACCCACGACATCCCCAATGTAGTGTTCCCTCAAGTGAAGCATGACTATTGAATGCTGAATCATTTTTTTTATGAATCACATACATACGCAACGATAACTTCGCACAGTAATATAAATCATTTTTTTCTAAACTCATACCAAACTCCTAAAAATAAATACCCCTGAGGTGGAATAAATAGCTAAAACAACAGAAAATAGCACAGAGTTGAGAAGAAAGTTCATGTTTGGGTCTTGACGAATTTTCGATAGAGTTTGCAACTGAAGAATTAGCAGCCAGCGTTGGAACGCTACCTCCTCTGCAGCACACGGTCAGGTCGCTCCAGTTCGGCAGGTCCTGGTCTGCTGCAGCGCCTCGGGCAGAACGCCATATTCTGCATTCTTCTTCCATCTCCAGAGCGACCATCCAGCGGACGCAATATTGTGAGATAACATCTTTGGTTTACTGCACCCTCGAGCTCACCGTTACGATTGAGCGGAACATTGAAAACCACTCTAATTGTTATCGATCATTCTCCTGGGTGAACTGGATGCATGTCTCACTTCTTCTCTTCCCGAGGTTTAAAGATCGTGTCAATCGAAGAATTTACAGAAATAATACCATGCTAAGAAAATTTTATACATCATACCAAGACCTCGTTGCAGGTATGGCTTTGAGTATTTAATTCGTCATTTTGGAAGCTACAATATTTTTAACGTAAGTTTTCGACATCCTCTGGGATAATATAAAAGAATCTATATTCATAAGCGTTTTTGTGATCTTAGATTGCATTAGAATTGAAAGAATTAGCAATTAACAGCTATGCATCATTGCAACAATGTTTCATGGGACAGTTTCTCTTCACAGGATCATAATAATTTCCTGAGTTAACAATTTGAGTCCAACATTTCATTGTTTTTTGTTTCTCATTTCTCACAAAAACAATAGAATTCAAGTGATCATTTCGACACAAATGGCGATAGTGTGCAATTTATCATCCAGACAACATCTCAAGTTGAACAGTTGCTCAAATTAACTCACAATTAATCTGGTAATTACTAGGTGAGTGTTAGATTTTCTCCAAATGCTAACTTCTGAAAGATTTCCTTCGAAGTAATTGCAACCAGCAAGTAGTATATCATTAAAAGGGGTTCAGTATTTTTACGTTTGACTTTAAATTGGAACAGGGTATATTTATAAAAGATCTTCACAATGCTCACTGAGTGAAAGTTGAAAAATCGAATAAATGCTCTGAATTATCGAAATAGCTTAGTAGCTCCTTCTGTGTGATATTTTTCAACTGTTAACCTTTCGTCAATACAAAACTGAGTATTGTTATTTTATGGATATTAAGAAAGAATAGCAAGCAAAGTAAATTAATTTCAGTTCCTTTTTATAGACTGAAATGAGATTTCAAGTACAAAGTTAGAGAGCGTGAGTATGGATGAGGCGAGTTAAGTCAGCTGGTACCGATATAAGGTCATAGAGTAGCTACATTTAATGCCCTCGTTAGGAATTTGAGTCGGACAGAGATAAATACAAGTTCATTTTCAGTTTTGTATATTTTTTATTATGAACTTCAACGTGAAAGTGCTAGTTCTGTACCAATGTCAATGTGTAGGAAGAACTCCAACATCTGTACTATTCCAACACAAACTCGTAGCTGTTAAATAACAACATATGCGTGGAAGTGACTGGTTTAGCTTATACAAATGATATCGCTAGGTTTTATTGGAAACTGGTTTGAGTATTAAATACTTTTAAATTTCTGATTCAGATCCACGAGTCTCCAGTCAAAAAAGCAGAAATCCTGTTTGGCTGGAGAGTCAAGTTTTGTGCAACTAGAAACTTTTTTTTGTAAAGCATGTAAACAGAATCAACTATAGCAAAGAAGTTAAAAAAAGTATTGATTTCAAATAATAAAACTTCGGAATCTACTTCAATGTAGAAATTGTCGTGTATCATCAGGAAATTGTGTTTTGTTCCAAGCAAATCTAGGAAGTATAATCCCAGGAAATTATTTTACCTGTGTTTGTGCTATCATTATTTACAGGGTAGACGACTAAGATTCAGCAATGTAGTACACTAAAATGCAGCACTTTGAATGCAAAGCAAATGTTTTTCTTGGCAATGTCGGTATGAGCTACACATGTGTTGAGATCGATGCACTTAATTAATTCTCATTGGTGCGATGTGTTAGTTAAGATGATATGATATCCTAACATCAAAGCAGTATTTATTTATTAGGATGTTGTTGGCATTTTTTCACCTTCAAAATACGTTTTATTCTACTTGGAATAGTCATAAAGTATCTGGGTTCTTTTTGGTAAATATTATCTCATTCTTCTAATAAGCAACAATTAATTGTTTCAGCAATGGTTGATGCGGAAGGCTTGCTCGCACTCTCTGCTCTAATTCATTACACCAAGTAATTATTTTAAGATCTGATTATTTTTCTGGTTAGCAAAAAGGCTTGATGATATTCCGATGTTCAAGATTAAACGGTTTTGTCAAAGTGTAAGCATGTTCTTGTAGTATCATCTCGCAGTGTAGTTGTGCTTGGCAGCTATAGGCTAGGCATTGTAATAAATTGATAATTGAGGATATCAAAGTCTATATATGGTGATATTTAGTTATTGCAACTAATAAAATAATCTTGCTGAAAATTACAAGATAGCAGCCCAAATTAAGACTGGGTTACCCACCCTCGTACAAGGCTGTAGGAAACAACCCGCCTGCATCGTTAGCTTCCTGTGATGTCCTTCACACATAAGCCCAAGCCAAGAAAACAACACTCATCAGACAATGTAACTTTCATCCACTCTTCGTTACTCCAAGTTTTGTGTTCATTACACCATTTCACAGGGAGCTTAGCGTAAGATATGTCATAATAGGTTATGAAATTGCACTGTTTCTTGCAATATTAGTCTTGTGTAGCTTCCGTAGCCTTGTGCAGAGCCAATTTTGGCGAAAAAGTGCAATTTCATAACCTATTATGACACATTTTAAGTACTGCTAATCGGACTATTGGATCTAAGAATTAAAATTTTTATGCCACCTACGTATAATTCGCAGGTACCACAATTTATTTTAATGTTCCGTGGTGAACAGTATGAGAGTGTCGAACTTACTGCCGTCTCCTCAAAGGCAACACATATATCATACATTCTCCTAGACGTGTCGTGTTATTCAGACATCAGGTGAGCGATTCATCTGATGCGTATTCGGATTACAGCCAACAGACGAGGAAAGTATCAGGCTAGCAGCCATCCTGCTGCTTTGCTACTGTCTATACGATACTTCGTTTAATCTTCTTATGGTCAGTAAAAGTTTCACTCCATCAAAAGTGCACTGGGAACCACAGTAGTGTACTAAAAATATCGACATGGGTGAAAATATCATTTTCAATGTTTGAAATCCTCAGCAGAGTGAATTAAAATTAAATTCATGTTCTATCCAATGAGTGAAAACCTAACTCGGTTAGCTCTGTTAACTACAGACGAACGATGGCTGTTTTTCTGCGATGCAAATTGTGTCCACTCAGGCAGTGTGGCAAATTATTCAAGTGTTTGCCCGAATCTCATTGGCAACAACAGAGAGCCCGACGCAACCCGTTCTCAGCAAGGCAGAGCTGCAGTAGTTGCTCGCTTCTGCTCAATTTTACGAGACTTACTGTCTGAATTAAATTTTCATGGTTCGTACTTCATCTAGAATGAGAAAAGAGAGAAAACCTTGTATCAGAAAAACTTCAAATTTTAAAACGGCACAAAATTATACGGGAGATGCAGAACGAGCAAAACGCGTAATGGAAATTATGAGATGTCTCTGTGTTAGTACGGAGCCTCTTCGTCACGGCCGCAGCCTCCTGAGGGTCCTTCAAATTTCTAAAAGCTCTCAAGTCACTGGAGGACTTCAAAATAATTCAACTGCTTTTCAAAGGCTTCAATAGATCTTGAACGAAAACTGCTTTACAGGGACGTCGAGCAACGTCCAGCTATGGCAAAAGTCCGGAACGCAAAAGGTAAATAATTTCCAGAACGACAGAATAACCTAAAGAGACTGTCACAGGACGGAATTCAATGCGAACTGAGAGCTGATAAGCATGAAAGCGTCTAGAAGTGTTGCACTTCCATCTCGTAGAGTAAGATTATTTACCAGTTCCTGTGGAAGTTGGTTATAACAACAGTGAAGTAAATCTTGAACAGTTGCTCGGTCCTAAGAGAGGCGGCATCCATTTCCAAGAAGAAGCTCTTTCACCAGAAGTCTCAAAATTTGACTCGGATGTCAAGTCAGTTTATTCAGCAACATTGTTGACTTCAGAAGCTCTTCCATAAACACTCCAGAAGTCCTTTTCCCAATTCCAACCCCAAGGGGTTTTCCTATGTTGCTAAAACGCACAACTCCTAACGAATATGAAAACTTGATCACGGTCCCTGGTGTAATATGAGTCTTTTTCAAAGGTGGTTGGATTGAAAAAGTTAGATTTCCAATATGGATTTACAAAATCTCTGTAAAACTAAATTAGGAGATACTAACAGCTAGCTATATGAATGTAAGAACAAGTTAACAAAAGTGTTTATTGTTTTCTGATAGAGAATGGGAATAAATTAATTTACGTATGAATTAATGTATAGTCACAAGCATCAACACTCTCTTAAGCTGTAAATTCTGAAGCAAATTGTGAGATAAACACAGAGCATGAAATTTTCAGTACTAAAATTCTTTCAATAAATATTGAAGCTGCCAATCACGTATATGAATGACTACACTGATATTCATTACAGACATCCCAGAGCATATTTTGAAGCCTGGCTCTCATGACGAATCCATATTTGGATTACGCAACGCATAATAGTCTTACACTTAAACCTCCAGATAGACTAGTTCAATTGCTCCATCTGTTGCTTGCATCCACTGCAACTTTAATCGATGATAGCGGTAAGTAATTTCTTACTAACACCACAAAATAAAATTTATTAATACAATAATGTTTGGATATTTCAGTTCAATGTAGGTGAAAAGAAAGCAAAATTTAAAACAAAGCATTCAAATGTGACACTCGAAGAACAGGAATCCCACCTTGCAACAACTGTTTTCAACATTGACAGCATTGCTAGGTGGATGAGAGTTTTATAGTAGCTGTAAATATTCTGCTTAGTAACCACGATTTCACACGTAATAGCGTCCACAGCAAACTTCGAGACTTCAACCCTTAAAACAGCTTATTGGATCGTCAAAGTATCTTGAGTATTCTGCTCAGCCAAACACTTCGAAATCAGATGTAATGACTGGGCATCTGTGTAGCGTTATTGAGCTCCTCAAACCTTTATATGAAACTGAAAGCTAAAGTTTGGAGTATTTTCCACTGCAATTATTCTTACCCGTGAGATTGTTACTATAATAAGTCATCGGTAACATATCCTCTCGTGTCGGCTCTCTCGATATTTTTAGTTATATTATTTATCACCGATTTTTCGTTACTTTGAAATCTCTATACTATCAAACCATCTGTCTTGTCACGGACTGAAAAATAATACATTAGTAAAAAAATAATGGTTGATACAAGCTGTCTCATGGCTTACCTTTGTTGTTTGTTTCCTATAACTTAAGTTCTAAAGAAACGTTTATCAGAATAACAAAACTGAACTTTTTTGACAAGGCGCACTGAACATTGCAACACTTCATTGAAAACTTGAAAAGTTACGCCCAACTGACCGCTATACAACCATTCGAAATTGCACCTGGTTGTTTGGGTGTTCTAATTAAATGAAATATAACCTCAGCAAAATGTAAGTATTTACAATCAAAATAAGACCGTTTATCTTCCAGCTGAGGTGTTAAGGCAATTGAGAAGTTAAATCCTCGAACAGGGATGAATGTCTGAATGACCATCAGTGTGATCTTAAACAAATCTGTGTAGTCCGTTGAGGCATTATACTCTTTAAGTTTACTATTACCACTAATGGATGGCAAGAAGTGACAAAATGGTAAGAAAATCCGACTCATGTGTATTGGAAGAAGCTTCCTGTTTGGCTGCATCAGGGCATATGGAGCAGCAAATCGAACCGTTCTCCAAAAACTAGCAGAAAATATAAATGTGAATACCAACCATATATTGCATGTAGCCATGGTGTTTGCAAGAACACAGACCGAAGCAAAAACACAACTGAACATTATTTCGTCCAGCACATGCCTATGTTTATGTAATGAAGTCATTCTGATGCCATGGCCATGTCGAGCGGCGAGAGAACACGAGCAGAGCGAGACGGCCAAGTTTGTCCTAAGGGTGATCAATATTGCGGGCTTTTCAAGAAAGTTATGCTCTTAATTTGCAAGGATAATCCGCTGGCGCTGAGCAAACTATCTGTGGCTTTGTACCTGTAATTTAACGTGAAGATCTGCATGTTTAACTCTCGCTACAATTTACGAGATCGCTCCGCTTGTACACGAATAACCTTGTTCAAAAGAGAGCACCTGTAAGCTTTTTCATAGAGTTGCGATGGAGGTTGCTGTTTTCTTCAATTGAATGCATAAGTTTGCAGTGTTTATGATTGCCATAAAATTTACAAATAGATGTGCTTTTGAGTTAATTTTCACTTTATTGTATAATAGAACTCTTCATTCGTCATTTTTATTGAGTCCTGGATTCACCATAAGAAGTTTAGTTTTATTTCTCCTGTTCTTTTGACTGGATTTCTCCGTAGAAGTTATACAGGATGTTCAATACTTATCGTTACATTCATATGTAAAATCGAGTATTTGCACTAACATTCCATTCAATTTTAAATTCTCGTGTACTAACGATATCAAATGATTTCCAGGTATTCAATTTTTGTGTACTAATGATATCAAATATTTCCAAGTATACTATTTATTGTCATGGCTAAGGATTTAGACAAAACAATAGCTGTTTTAGAGTTTCACAGACGAGAAAATCTTCAACTGATATCACTGAAACTTTAAAAGCTAACAGAATACTCGTCTGGAAAACGTTGAAGCGTTTCAAAGACACTGGAAAAGTATCATAAAAAAATATGCTAAATTCGTCCTCGAGCAGCCAGAACCTCTAAACTGGTCAGATTCACCAGAGAAAAGTTCAGAAGAAACTCAACAAAACCCCTCAAAAATTCAATAAAAAAAGGGAAGTGAATCCGTCGGAATGTCCACCATTCTCCACAAGACTTGAAGTGACTCCATAAGATCCCAGAAGACGTATATATATATATATATATATATATATATATATATATATATATATATATATATATATATATATATATATATATATATATACATATATATATATATTTCAACGTGTTAATTTATATACTACACGTACGAGATAAAACTACACTAGTTGCAGTATACAACAGTGTAACCATAACAGTTTCATGGCGAGAAGACACGACAGAAACCATGTAGACAATCCAGCACCATGAGACGCCGTTGAGTGGCAACAACAGACCCAACAGAAGTCGGTGTGGGCAACCCACACCCACTCCATCTGGACTGGATAGATAGGACTCCACCCTGCAACACACTCCGTGGCCCGTCCGACATGGGCCCCGACGGCTCTGTTGCGGGACGATGATTTATTGCAGAGCTCCAGAATATATGAAGACGCGCAACATCACCGTCCAGGCAACTGGAGCTGCCACTGAATCTGCTCTACGACTGGAGAACAGGGCCGTGTGGGTGTCCGACACGAGACCTCACCATCATTCTAAGCTCTGCTGGCAAGCGTTCAGACTTCATTCCGATGTGAAGAATGTCTGCAGTGCCCTGTCTTGCTCAGCAGCCAACAATTCTAAACGCTGTGATGTTCCATAGTTGTTCATGGTATTTTAAATGGATTCTTGCTCGGAGCACATACTCAGCTTTCAAATTATTCTTCACTGTTTAGAGTGATTTTTTAGCGTTTACGGTTTGAAATCAACTTAGAGTTAAAGGTATGCTAAATAATAGCGAGCTCCAATTACAGCAATGAGAGCCATTAATATTTTATGCTTGAATTTGCAAATATATTCGTGATTCTTTTACTTTTCGTTGAATATAATTCGTAATTGTCCAATATTTTATGTTCAAACATTTCAAAAGCACTTGAAGGTGCTACTAAATATTTATTGGTTTCATTATTGGTAGAACTATAATGAAAAGTATGACTTTATTTAAATGTTGCAAAACTTCTTGCTGATGATTGAAGTCTCTCAAATTTTTAACCCCAATATTTTCTATTGATCAATTATCAATGGAAGACCTTTTATGCAAATAGCAGGATAATATCATATAAATATTACAATATTCATCATAAAATATTATTCCTGATCATCTAAAAAACTGAAGAGTAACGTAACACTGCTCACCAGACGAGTTCAGCGATCGTGTATTCGTGGGTGTCGGAGGTAAAAATGCTGCTGATGTGAAGGTTAAAATAAAAAGATTATTATATTAAATAACTTCAAGAAAAAAATATACTTGCTCTGCAAACAAGGCTTTAAAGTGTTGGTTTATTACTATGATTGATGTAAGGATTAAAATCTGAACTCCTCCAAAGCACCGAATGTGTAAAAAAATCAGTATCATTCAATAATTTACATTGGGTTGATTGTAAGCTGTACATACAGTGTGCTCGTACATGGACAGTAGACAATGCTTTATATCGTGGCATGCACGTTCACAGCACGTCTAGGCCTCGTCTTGTAATGAGTTGCTCGTATTGCGTCCTGCAATAATGTTCCGTAGTATTGCCCATCCAGACGTGAGACGATTGCTTTATATTTGGCTTCAGACTACTGAGTGCATGTAATAATTTCCATTTACAAAAAACGATTTCCCTTATTTTCTACTAAAGTTTGTGTCAAAAAAGCTCACAGTTCCTTCAATACTAACTGTTTTGTTTGACTTGTGCATTACATGAACACAAGACTACGATATCAGAATTTGGGAGTGGAAACTCTAAGCACAATGATGCCCCCTAAACTGGTCCTATTTCAAGTAAATCAGCAGCACTTCTGAGGCTCATGATAAAATTTCTTTCGTCGCCTATCTAAAGGCAATAAAAACTTTGAGGTATGTTTATAATTCTTCATACATAATTCGTTAGTCTTAAAAATGGGTCTATGTATGGCACCGTTGAGGGTACTCCTCACTCATGACAGCCACTCATGACAGCCACTCCTCATGACAGCCACTCATCTCATGATCGCCACTTACCTCATGACAACAAGTGAGTGCTCAAGTCAGTGCAAAAGACTCATGACTGTTCAAGGATTCTAGTTTGTGTCAATCGTCCCCAGCATTCGTCGTCACACGGTCATGTCCAGCAGTAACAACGCAAATCTTGCTCACGAACAATATTCTTAATAAATTAACTCACCATGAAAGCAAAAGTACTCCTAGGCCGTTGAATAAACATTTGAAGGGCGAGCAAAAATGACACCTAGGATTTTTCTCTGATTACGATTATTAACTATCATAGAACACTACCTTCATACTTGCGCACAATAATTGTACATCCTTACAATCACCGACATACTCGTACATATATTAAGCGAATGTCTCTCAGGAATACAGGCTCTTCGAAACAGTACTTTGCCTAATAATATGTGCCTATGATTGTAACTATCATCAGTTACTTTCTTAAATTATGTCTATCGCTAAAAATAAACTTTCTTCAATCTGCAGAGTTTCAAAGAGGTTTCAAAGCTACAGTCATGTGCTTCATTTTCCTTAAACATCTCCTATAAATATAAGCCCGCCATGATTGGTAATCCAATATAAGTACGGAGGGTGTCGGATGTTTTACCTCGTGCATTTCGTCGACAATCCGTGCCAGAAATAGACAGTGCTTAAGTCACGCACGGTCATGCCATAAATTATTCTGAGTCTTTATGACCACGCATTCGGGAGAAGAAACACGTGAGCTCAACTCCTGAGGAACAACATTGCAGTACACAGAAACAATCTTTGTTCAAGCGAGCCGCCGAGCATCCGAAACTATTCCCTGATGACCGCAAAACACGCCAGGACCTGCAGCTCGCTAGGCACACGACTCAACTCCGCGTCACGCTGTGTACGATAACCACCACTTACTAATGCGAGTTTGAATGGCAAACTTCGGGACGAAGCAACAGCTTTTTATTCCGGCATTAGTTTCTGTATCTTCAAGTGGCTCCAGTTTGCACATTCGGGAGAAAATTTGATTTTATTTCAAACTTTTTTGTTATGTCGTCTATGTCAAAAATTTTAACGATCTGTACATTTTTACACGGGAAAATAATACAAGTTCCCAAGTGTTGCGATGAGAAATATTAGCATTGTTAAAACCTCGTATGTTGAATACTTGAACCAAACATGCATGTAGGCCTCAGCAGCTCCCAACTTTGAAATTAAGAAGCTAAAGCCTCATGGCTTTATAAAAGAGGGGTTTTAAAAATTCAGATAGAATAGGAACTCTTCTGCCAAAAAACTTTACGAAACTGCGAGTCATCGCTGGGTGGCAATCATAGAAAACTTGTGATTCTGGGAAGACGTGAAAATATTACCGTCTGTTGCATGCACCATAATTGTCTACATCCCATGATGGAGTAGACTGTCATTTGCCTAAAACAAATGAGCCTGCTTGGCCTGTGAACTGCTTTGCTGCTTCTAAAGGAAATTCAAGACTCTGTCACATATGTTTCATTATTAAAGACTGAATAATATGTGGTAATTTCAATTCGTCTAGCCATAATCATTCGTCTTACAACTAGTTCCACGAGCTTATATCATTTAGACCACGACATGTCACTAAAAAATGGGCCGTCAATCAAGTGAATTCCAGACAAGATGTTTGTGAGGGAGTAAATGTATGCCCTTGAAACCTTTATTAGAAATGAAATAATAGGAAATGGGATCGTTGTATATTCTAAATATTAATTAAATTAATAAATTTGAATACTCAGTCCCTCATTACCGATTGTGTTTCACGTCTTCCCTGAGTGCAACTGTGGTATGGGAGCTGTGATGAGAAATTATTTATTGTGACCACCAACTGCGACGGGTTAAGAAATAGCTTTACTAAAACTGGCCCGTCAACATTGAGTTTCTAACATTTGATCGTGTATATTTATATTTAGCGATATTCATGGAAAGAATAATATATACTGAGTGCACTTAGGATTTCAATCAGTCATGCATTCCCCTTTTAAACACACAATGCGACTGACACATATTGACAAGCTCCCTATAAGGAAATCTTTGCAATCGAATAACAACTAAAGATGCATGACAAACATCTCTTTACAACATGCACTTCTGTACGTGAAAGCACCAGGTCTCGGGAAAACCCCTCACCCAAACGCTGTGGCACTTAGCTTGACTTTTTACGAAGTATAAGTCCTACAGTATAGATCATGATATTAGGTTAGAAGGTGCATATTCGAACATAGTTATATCAAGAAAAGTTTATCATTAGTGCTGAGATGAAATCTCTATTGCTGATCTACGAGTGAACTTAATTGCCTGAAACAACGACGTGGTTTAGTAGATAATATCTATGATATATCTGCATATAGTTTGGAGATACATAAGACTACTTTAATGAATTAGGGATGAGATTTAGTTTTACTCTCGTTACACAGCTGATGTTTCGACTGAATGACCACCTTCTGCACGTACACATCATGGTTCTAGATGACAAGCAAGTCTCATCTTCTACCGCTGTTGTGTCTTCCTACAAATGTGCTGTCATGTGAACCACCGTTTTGACAAGGCTGGCTCCACTGAGCTACATGTCCCTGCCAGTGGTCTCACGTAGCTAAGGAATTCTCATTTACTTACTTTGGCTGACATGGTCTCAAGAGGGTACCTGAGAGCGAGTAAATGCTAGTGTAGAGTAGTAAGTAAAATTTATTAAAAGTATTTCTCTATAACATTCATTGCAGAACTATATCAATATTTGGAAAATAAACGCATGTATGAATAATATAATCTCCGACGACATGCAAATGCTGACCGGCCAGGAAGATGAGAACTTCAACATTTCAAGAAAAACGTAAAAGACTCTGCAATTGACGAATTTCATATAAACAGCTTTTAAACAGAAAAAGCATCGGATACTTAATCTGTTACAAATCTTGAAAAATTACGAACCCGAATTTTAATTCGATAGTCTTATATATTTTTGAGCTGTAATATCAGTTAACTGATGCATACAATTATTTGTCAAAATAAAACGTGTTGAAAGTTTTCTAAAAAGGATAAAGTTTCTCAATGAATTGTGAACTGCTCAAATTGTCAGCAATGAGCTTAAGAAAAAGGCTTTATTCTTCCATGCGGTATTTTCGCTCAACATTTCTAAGAAAAATAAACCTCTCCTACCCCTATTCAAAATCCTTGCCTGCTCACCACTAGCGAAGAAAATCGTGAACAAACTCAATTGTCCATTGTTCTATTAACCATCCGTTGGAGTAAGAAACTTGTAAACAAGATAAAGTCGACAGCTC
>VCRD01000283.1:299475-360596 GCA_006783055.1 Trinorchestia longiramus
AAAGGCACATTAATAGAAGCAAGTAAACACGCAACGAATTGCATTCGATAATTGATATCACTCGATAAAATGGAGGAAAACATGTCAAAGTCATCAGGAGTCTCCTCCAGTTAACCGAAATGTGATGGTTTATGTTCTTGTATTCTACGTCAACATTAGCACAAGTTTTACAACTTATATTTAAAAATTTCTTTGACATACATTGTTTCAGTGCTTTAATCATGTCTCCCATACATATTTTTTTATTTTGTTCAGAAAACCTAGAGTGTTCTAGTCACTGATAAGCAGTACGAGAAATATCAGATGAAAATGGTGGCTACAGTGAAATTTCACGGTTCAAACTGAGTCACTTTGAACAGACGTGTGAGAAGTGTGACGACGATACAGCAAGAGAAGAGCTGGGCCATCATAGATAAGGCTAGATTGTTCCTCACACAACTTTGCCAGCATTGTTTCAATTTCAAGATTGTGTTTCCTGTCCCTTTTTTCCATTGGGACAAAACTGAGTAATAAATAGCAAGCACCTTTGGCTAACTATACATGTACATGTAGCAATGTTAACTTTGTAGGATGCAAATATAACTTAGGATTCAGTTGAATGCAAACACAAAATAGAATCCATTAGTTTCAGTTTATTAGCGATACATGTCACACAAATGACGTCAATACACTTGATAGATCACAATGAAACTGACGCTCCTACATGTATGTACAATATAACCTACATTGAGCAGCGCAAAAAAGTGTGGCACAAAATGTGGGCCCCTATGTTCCTCTCAAAACGGAACTAGACGTTCCTTGAAAACGTGGGGAAACATAAATTTCAATAATAGAACATTATTGTTGGACCACAAAATTCTTAACAGCTTTAAGGCAATGAGTGATAAAACTTCAGTATAAATGTGCTACCACACCACCCATCACGGCTATAAAATGAATACAAAAGGAGCGAATCCATATGAGGAAGAAGCACAGCCTTTGGTGACAACCGTGAGCAAGAAAATAACAAAACTGTTCAGGCCAACAAACTGAAATCGAAAATACTGACCAAAATATTTGACACCTAAAGATTTTAATTGGCAACGGACAAAGTTCCACACAAAAATGTACGAAATACAAGCAATTACATCTACCCTATGACACATCATAGCTGTCAATGAAACATAGTTTGATCTAAATGTACATAAGGCATCTCTCAGCGGAAGTCTCATTAAGAGGATACGTCTTGAACAATGTTGACAAACTTTCTCAGAGGTGATTGCTCTATTACCTACATCAATGAAAAGCCGCAATCACAATTAAAACTAAATGAGCAACAGAAAAAATAGTAATACTACATCTCACATCTACCGGCAACAAAGAAAACCGTCAAAATTGTACTCGTATATAAAAACCCAACCAGTACAGCAACCGATGATAATTAACTCTATAGTTACCTTGAAGATATCCTCAGCACTCATCATGCAGCACTAATCATGGGAAACTTCAAGCTGCCTTACTTAAACTGGACTACACGTCAAAGTCGAGCCCCTTGATCTGAGCTTACTGATCTGATAAATACAAATTCTCTGTAGCAGCATATCAAGGAACCGACTAGACAGAATAATATTCTTGACCTGGTCATAACGCCCCTTGACCTCGGAATAATTGGATTAGAAGTTACGAACAAGATCGGTGATCACCTTATGATAGACTTCGCGCTCCAAGCCCACTACTCTAATGCTAAGACTCGACTCATAAACGTCCTAAACTACACTCTGGCAAACTACGAACTAATAAAAGAGGAGCTCGGCACTTTTGACGACGAAGTACTGATGAGGAAAAAAAGCCGAGAAATGCTAAGTGATACTTTGAGGAAAAATCACAACTGCTACAGAGCACCACATCCCAGTAAAGTGAATCACACCAACCAGTATTCCTCTTTTGCTTTGACAAAAAATTAACCGCATTATCAATTTGAGGTAACAGTTGCACAGAAAACTTTAAAGAAACCAAACAGAACCCTATCGTCAAGAGTACGTCTGCACCTGAAAGCCCGTTAAACAAACGATAATACAATAAAATGAAATAAAAAATTGCATTGCAATGCAAGCAAAAACTAACCAGAAGAGCTTCTCTAGAGACATAAATGATAGACGACTCCATTTATGTCTCTAGAGAAGCTCTTCTGGTTAGTTTTTGATTGCGTTGAAATGCAATTTCCTTATTTCGTCTCATTGTATTATCGTTTGTTTAACGAGCTTTCAGGTGCAGATTTCAGTCGAGTGTGAAATCCTCGAACAAATTATTATTATTGATTTTTGAATATTGAATTACAATGAGTGAATCTCGCTGCTGTTCTATGGCTGCTGCCAAGACGTAGAGCACAACTCACTACCACACAAGGTCAGTTACACATCCAGTGTTCAGCATACACACGACTAATGATCAAATGTAAAGTTTCAAGGCCCAGAAGCATATCATATTTTACTTTTTTTACTTGTTTTATGCCTTATGTACGCACCCCAATAAATGAATATCAATTGCTCATGTGTACTACATACACTGGTAAGCCTAAAATTCTTCGGTCATATTTCATCTGAAGCTGAATGCTCTAATTAGCGAGCTATTAATCACAAGAGGGTAAAAATTTATTGGGGCCATCCTTCATCATCGTCTTCGGCTGTCCCTTTTCGCTTTTGCTTCTCCACGCGCTCTTGAGAATTTTGTGATGGATGAAAGCTCAGAAGCTAATTTAACCAAAAAGAACGTCTAAGAATATTTTCTAAGATTGTGAATGAACTCTCTCAATGTTAATCAACTGTTATAAGCTTTTGTTGTCAATGAAATTTGTATTCATAGTTCAGGTAATCTAATCAGATATTTAGCCCTTTGCCAACCTCATTTATACCAGAAGAGATAAATGCAACACAACCACACGCTGTCCATTGGTACATCAACTAGCAAAACCGTTACCTGTTCTGAGTGTTCTATAACTATTCAATAGAGTGCTAGACTGATAAAAGCTCTATGTAGCACACTTTTTCAAAAAAGCCTTCAGGGTCTATTTAAATAGTAAAACGCTAACTATAACTGAGTTTCTAGCCTTCACTCAATATTTAAGGTTGCCAAGAAAGATCTGATTTTAAACTGGTCTGGGACCTGAATGATCGATAAATTTCCTTATTTATACTCCATTGAATCAAATTTCTCAGTGATGGTGCAAATTTACTTTGTGAGAAATTGGAACAGTGATCATCACCCTGGATTACGTACGATTTTATTAAATTCTAAACATCGACTCATTTTTAAATCAACCTGATATGCTGAAGAATATTTGAATAAGTTTTCATCTTCAATCAAACGACTTCAGGAACTCTAGGGGTTTGAACTGTCATCTCAGCTGCGTAAACTGAACTCTGTTGAGTTTATCGAATCATGCTGTAAAATTGAACGTTTTAGACCAGTTTCCGTGCGTCCACGCGTTAATCATGCAATCAAATTGGAAGCAACAATCTGCAAATTATTATGAGCATAGTACGACAAAAACAGGCTGTTTTTTCCTCTTTTCTAAAGTGATCAATGCACTTCGAATTATTCTACTGACCACAATTTCTGGACTCACAATATAATGAAAATGGCGAGCTTTTATTCATTCACCCCTGGTTCATTTAATTAAGTAAAATTGTTCAAATACTTTATTCTATACGAAACGACGAAGAAGGTGAACATAGGGAATACTGTTAAAAGCAATAGCCCTAGGTCACGCAATGAAAATGTATTTATAAATAGAGGGCAAATAAGTTTAATTATTATAGTGATAAAAATGATTGAAATACCTAAATTTTAATTTTAGGCAAATGAAAGATGATTGTTGAATGAATTAGATACAGCGTTACCATTGTGTATCTGTTCAATTGGTGAAAGGTCAGTGATAGTTATTGTAAAACATTTAAAGTTAATTCAAATGTTACTCGAGATTATTTCAACTGAATTTTGCATATGCGTTGTAATTTTATTTTCCGTAAAAGTTCATCAATTCTACCAATGACACAAAAGTTTATATTACAGTGAAGAATTTTAAATTTTGAACTATGCGTGTCAGACATCTTACATCTTATGTTATTTTATGTTTCTAGTTTCGTTCGTTTATAACAACTGCATCAACATGAGAATCAAAAGCTGAATATGACTACGAAAATCAACTGCTTTATATCTGCTAATAAATTGTCGTACTGAAATAATGAAATTTGTGTCCTTAGTTAGGTTTCCAATGTATAGAAAAAATCAATTCGTACCTGACTGACCATTGAAGCTTTATTTATTTCGGACATGAAACTAAAACACCAAAGTATCATATTTTATGTTTCCAAATCATCATACACAGGATTCTTCAAATGGATTTTAAGACCAACTGCGCTAAGAAACATACTAATAATTCAGTTAGTTCGTTTCAAGAGCTTCTAAGAAAAACAGCTCAATAACAGTAGGTGAAATGTTAACACAGATTTCTTGGTTCTTCAATGTAGGATAAAAAATGAAGTATTGGTACATAGGTCTTTTGTTTGCACTATCGTTGTGTTCATCTTGTGAGGAAATGCTCAGTTTAGTATCATGGTGCAGCGTTCAGCAGCCTCCAATGACATGTCTCGGTATTTCTACCGTTGCGCATCATCTCCGTTTTTGACGCAGTTAATTCCTTCCGGGTAATAAATGTATTAGTATAACAGGCTGTCAATGCATATGGTTTGGTTAGCGAGTCACGTCCAAGAACTCATAGGGTAAGGTTCTCACATCCTGCGCTGCGCTCTCCCCTGGAAAAATAAGGAAGAAAACCGGCAATTTTTTCGTCTTATCTATCCCATAACTGATTAAGAAAAAATTAGACTTAAAACTTGAACAGGTTATGGGCCCAGAACTCCACTGATTCTTGACAAACATGATGGAAAATGTAATTAAATCAAATTTTGGGCTTATATGGCAAAACAGAAGCTTCTGTTAGTAGTGACTGAAGACAGGAAAGGCTCAGTCTCATATTGTAGCATTGTACGAGGAACAACCACGACTGGAAAAAGTGAAACTGTGTCTGTGGCATATTATTTTCTTCTTGTTAGAAGACAACTGCGACTTTAAAGAATACGGGTGAAACTGTGAGTGACGGCTTGCTGGCAGCGATGGCGCTTAAAAGAGGACCAACAGAGCATTTAGCTTTTTTTGGAGTCATCATACGAGAGGTTAACATCAGTTTTGTAGAATTTAAAAATGTGCTTTGGAGCTATGAAGAGAAAGGCAGATTAGGCACGAGTGCAATGCCAGTGGAATGAAGACATCTATCTTGCAAGTAATGTTACTTTCAGCGACTCTATATTTTATGAATAGCTCATCGCCTTAGAAGTCGCTACGAACAAGCCAAGTGGTAAGTTGCGTGCGCGTGCTGATGGAGATTTAGTAAAGGTAAACAAAATTAATCTTGACGTCGAAAACGATCTGAAGTCGTGGGTCGATGTTGCTTCTTATGATTCTAGCTGCAACTTGACCTCTGTAGAGGAGGGTATGAAAATGCCCAAGTTTATGTTAAAAAGTTAGAAGAAAACATGTTACCCTAGACCACAAAAACGTTTGAGATCCATTACGTAATCATTTAGAGCAGTGCTCCAGTTCTTAACTGCAGTTTGATGCAATAGTGGTTCGAAAGTATATCAGTAAACTGTAGAATTAGAACGTACGCTCTTCCTCAAGCCCGGGTATCTATTTGATGGACTTCGCAATCTAGTCCATCTTAAAGCATGATATCTTTGCTAAATTAATGCTTATTTAAAGCATTCTTGCTATGAAGGAAGCTCTTCTCGCTTGATGGTACAAATTGTTGAAGATATAGAGTGGCGTTCATGTCTTTCAGTGAGCACTAGTTTGGACGCTGTGATTAAGGAAAATGGAGGTTATTTTGAAGAATTATTGCTGCAATAAATCAGACCCCTTCAGATAACTTGCGTACCAAATTTAATTCTACTACCTTAACTGACTATTGAATTATAACTAAATTAAATGGTTATTCTTTTTGAGACCATGTGTAGGAAAAGAAAATCAGTGTCACCATAGTACGTCATAAGATCTAAATGTAAGTTTGTAATGTTTAGCAACAAAATATTGAGACAAAAATATGTTTTGAGATTTGATATGCTTTCAAAATTGTATTTGGGTGAGTAGTTTTCCATTTTTCAATATAATATAAGAAATTCTTCGTTTAGTCTATTTCACTTTGAAATATTTACTTGCACAATTTATTTTTATTAAGAAGTTGGAGCCCTAGAAGGGACTTCTGTCCAAGCGGCGCATTCATTATTAGATGACTCGATGTTATTGTACTCAGTATATTGAGCAAATCGAACACTTATTAATCTTTTACCTTTTTCTGTCGGTTTTCATGTATACTATCATGTTTTGTTTAGGAACCTAGACAGGTACGTCTAATATTATTGCATAATTTTTTCAAGAGAGAATTATTTTAACTTTTTTAAGGTACGGTCACGATTTATTTTAAGGAGCTCCTCCTCAAGAGGTGGAATAAAATAATTTAATTTATTGAAGAGGCCACCTTAAACTGTAAGCTAACATCAGCTAAGCCTATTACAGAATTTTTCTTAATAAATAGCACTACTATACGACAACATCAATATCCTGGATAAGCTCCTAGAATTGATAACTAACTATAAATACCTTCTTTTACTTCCTACCTGTTAGGCCTCTAAGTGCCTTAACATTTAATCTTGAAGGTCACTTTGCGCCGCCTCAAGACATATCAACTGAAGGTGGGTTGAGAGTAAATATTACATATATTTAGAGTACATTGAGACATATAAAAGGCCACCTTTTTACCCCTGTTTTTCTTCTCAATATCACATAATGAGAATCTTTTCCTGGTACAAACTCTGTTTCACTCACTGAGTTTGGTGCGTGATGTTACACTGCGTTGTAGGACGGGGAGAGCGTGTGCAAAATTAACTACGGCACTGGAACGCTCAGAATAAGCACCACGTGGGGTTACACTGACAAATTTTGAAATATTGTAGTGTTCACTCGAGGACCATATTTTTCAATAAGTAATATGATTCTTACTTGTTATTTTCCGGTACCATCAGTCCCCTGTACATCAGTACAATAAATTCTAATTATTCCTAAAAGAAAGGCTACTAATAAATGAGGTCGTCTTCAATAAATATTAAATAACGGATGCTGTTTTTTATATCCATACAAAATAGCGTCAATTAAGATAGCAAATTATACTGATATCTCAATTTTGAGTAGCTTTGAAAGGTTAAAAATGAGAAATACATTTTTATTGCAACAAGAGCATCGGCGTTCGTTGCAATACATTTTCTCATACATTTTTTCGGTAGTTCAGCATATTTCAATATTTTCTCATTGACCAAAAGGCTTACAATTTTATCTTGCTGTTGTCTCTGACGCCTGATACTTATTATTGAATCTTCCATCGGAGAAATTGCTCCTACTTGCCGCTTTTTCATAGATACAAGTGAACAAATTGTTGAAAATGGAGCTGCACCAATATTAGATTTACAATGAAACTGAAATAAAGCCATGTTACTTTATCACGCATTTATTTTAGACATACATTTTTTCTTACTGTGAAAGTACTCGTTGGTCGCTGCAGCAACTAACTGTACAAACCAGAATTGAGGTAAGATGTGACTCTACGGACAACATAGTTCAACTTCTCAGGGTCTAACAACACGGAAAGCCCACCTTGTACAGAGCTCGTTTTCTGAGCAGAGGTCAGAGATCTTTCTTAAGTACCCCTACAGAAGGCTCAGATGTTAGTCTGATCGATAAGCGAGATCAATGGGTCGTCTGTAATCTCTCCGTGACAGCCAGGACTGTAGGAACAGACTCCCACCTTCATGTGAACGTCGCTACTCCTGTTGCACACGCGCCGTGAGTGAGGCGCTGGCTCGCAGTCCAGCTCCACCACGAAAAATCTATAATAAATGCAACGCCCAGTGAGTAAAATATGAAAATTAATATGAAAGTCATACTTTTAGAACACAGGTTCGAGCATTGAATAGTTAATAATTTTTCGTTGAGCTGACTTGGTTTGGAAAAATTTCTTATATCATATATGTTTTTTCTACAAATACCAGTTTTGCTCAATTTTCTATCATGATCGTTCAGTAAAACGTTTACTTTATAAACAGCAAACTTTTTGTTAGAAATGTAACTGTTCTGGGGGTAATATACCTACTTATTCAAGTAGGAACAGCTGTCGGTGTAGCTTACCAATTAAATGCAAGCGAACCTTTTATGCAAAGATTAAAGCGAAAGATTGTCTGCAACGGTAAATTGGGTCGAGTGAACTCGTTAGAATGTGAGCTCATAACTATTTAATATCAACAACGGAAGTACTCCATGAAACTGATACATAATTAACTGAGCTCTATTTCATTTATTTAACACGATCTTCGTGACCCATAGTCATGAAATTACAATATGCCCTGACAGTGTTCTCCTATTTAATGAGAGTGGCTGAAAACGAGTTCCTTCGTTCAAATGCTTTGAAAGCACAGCCCCAGAGATACACTGTGGCAATATTTGGATTAGGTAACAGCAAAAAGCCGATATTTCAGAACACCTATCTATGGCTGAATTACCTCCGTCGTAGTGCGGCATTGTCTTTCTCTCGCACCCATACTTAAGAGAGAATGTAAGGTGCGGTACCAGATGCCAATACGTTGTCAAATATTTAGTGGTCGACACACATCTTCACTCCTTACGATCACCTTCTTACGCACTAACATTATTTATAGACATATCTCACTTACCGAAGCGCTTCTCTCAGCCCAGCCAATCTTACATCAGATTACCTCTCGCATACGTTTCTCTTACTTATGACTTCTTCATTTATTTAACCATACATTATTGCCCATTCTCTCTACATGTCCTAACAACCCTAATAATTTACCATCTATTCTATCACCTGTCGTACTACTCACCTGTGAGCGACAACTAATTCACCACACCTATCCGATGCACCATCATCTTTCTTGATGAAGGCGCGTCGGACAAGTGAACTTGAATTCATAATTTATGAAATACAGGTACTTGGCGGGGTAAAAATGAGATTGTGTTCGATAAAATGTACCTGAGAAGTATGATCCTAGTGACACGGTTTGATTGAGTAAGAAACTCGATTAAATCGTGTTACTCAGAACAAAAGCTATTAATAATCATTCATAAAATACTAATCTTTCAAGAAATACAAACTTTATATGAAGCAAAATGTAATTGAATATTTTGTACGCAGTGGTGGATATCAAAGAAACAGGGATTTTCTCCCCAACAGCACTGTAATAGTCGCACAATTAACAGCGTTGGTGCCATCAGATGAAAGTAAATTTGTGAGTGGCAACATACGAATCGTAGTTTTAAAGCAGTTGTTTGAGAGACGATAAAAAACTGTGCAAGTGCTAGGATATGTTTCTAAAGGGTTTTTCATAGAATTTTGCCTTGAAATATGTATCGTATGATGTCATGCTTGTTTCTGAGATCTGAGATTTCGCTCATCTGTCTCCAGTAGCCTAATGGTAATAGATCTCGTGTTGCTGGCTGACGGTGCCCCGCTCATGTCAAGGCTCGATTTTCCTCAACCATGCCACCACATCTCTGTAAATGCAGAATCACAGGAAAATTTTAGGTCTGACGCACCCATGCAGAGAGCAAATTTATCTTGAGACTGATTGGACTGACAAGCCTCTTTCTTCCGCATCGACTCGTAATACATTCGTTCCAGGTAACAACGGCCCTCGTGATGTAAAGGAAAATGCATGAGTAATTAGTTGTTTTTTAAACCACTTGTTTTATTTTTTCAAGCAAAAGAAGAACGACACGCAACCACTAATAGAAGCATATATTAGTTTTGAAGGAAGCATACTTTCCTTTGTTGTATAAAATTCAGAAAAGTAAATTATAAATTAATGGATTAAATAGGGCGGGGTAGGACGGTAAATAAACCGTTACAAATGTGAAAATTATGGTAAATAAAAATTAAACATTAATGTTTTTATTGTAGTTTGTACAGTATCATATGGGCATCATTAGTTGAATAAAGCTCATCAAGACGGTACTCTATTTCTTGCCAAGCTCGTTGTAGCATAGTTTCATCAATAATGACAATGTCATCAGTAATTTTTTGCGTTTAAGTCAGAAATGTCCCGTACCATCGTATTCTCTGTTGAATGTGTGTCTTGTGGTAGCTTTAACAGTCTGGCAACAGAACGGATGGACTTTGTAGAAGAACGAGCAAAAGCTTTATCAATTCTTTCCTCAGATGTTATCAGTCGTCCACTCCTCCCCTTATCAAACTCCTCCCTTTCTTCAAACATTTCTTGTGCCATGCTCAAATTGACAAACGTCATGGTGGATCTCTACCGTAATTAGTTTTGCAGTATCGCTGAGCCCGCATATCCGATTTTCTTTCAATAAACTATGATATACATTGAGCCTCCTCTTGAGGAATGGGTTCATTCAACAGTCTATGCTTCCCTCATCAACAGGATGCCTTAGACACAAATGCAATAGGATTAAAAAATCAATTGTCGTTGAAATGAATTTGTTAAATTGTAAAGAGACTTTACGGATATGTTGTTTAAATTTCCCCTTTGGAATATTAATAAACTTGAATGAACTCTGGACGGTTATTGCAGTTTGAACTCTGCAATAAGAGGTATAGTCTCTGAGAAACAAGATGAGGCAACGCTGATGCTCTTGGTTACCTCAACAAAAGGCTTGAGGACAACAACACAGTTCTTTAAGAGGACATCAGCTGATGCAGAAAGTGGCTTTACTTTCCTATTACTGACAGTTTATAAACATAGAGCCTCTTTCATTTCAAAAGTTCCCTCTGATATATGAAAACTGATGTTCCAGCGTGTTGTAACGTCTTGAACAACACTTAGTTGTTGTACATTTAGCTTATCTTGGATTTTTCTTAACACGTCATAGGCAGCTGCTGAACGATTATTAAATCAATACTGTACGGAGCGAGTCAAATAATTATTTACTTGATTATGCAACTTATCACTTGTTTTTAATCAGTAAACGAACAATGAATAAGTACACGCAGACCACCTGAACTACACTGCGTAAATGCAGGACTACAACTAATGTGACACTGTGACAACTGACTTCACACCCTCAGAGAGCATTACAGGTTCGCTCTTGCTACGTCCAATCACAAGCACAAATCAGTTTTCAACTATATCCTATGCCTCATACAAGCGCTACAAGAAGTATTTACTAAACACAACATGAAGTTTAGTTAATTAGTTTCCAATTGTCTGTAAAATTAACGGAAATATATATTAATACTTTTCACTATAATAATGCATTATTTAAAATGTCCGTATGACATCCGCATTAAAAAGTGCGGATGCGGATTTAAAAAATCATGCGGATGCAGATGCTGATATCCACATAACCTCTATTATTTTTTGAATAAAATTTCAAAAATAAATGTCAACTAGATTTTTATATTATTAATTCTTGAAACTTGGTCTATTTAAAGAAAAATGTGTTTCGACTTAATCGTTACTTACACCCATAGTAGGCTCTACACGTATAGTAATTAAGTTGAATGAGTTTAACTTTTGAACTCGATATAAAGAAGGTAATTCAATTAAATGCTAGAAATTTTGACTGAACAAAAGCCCTAGATGTTGCAAAAGCTTTTACCACAGTTCGAAGTGCTAAGCTTAAAAAAGATGTCTCAAAGTTTTAAGCATAATGTTAGATTTCTCAGAGAAGGTTAATGAAAACAAAATTCATTTGAAATATTAATGAAAAGCTGAACGTAAATTACAAGCTGCAAGTGTAGCAGTTCGTGAGAGAATTTTTAATTAAATGAAAATGCATTAACACGTGAATGACATTGGTAATCGGAAGGATGTTAGCTTATCCCTAGAGAAGTTGCGTTTTGACGCGGTCTTATAAATTTATTTGAATCCTAGAACCCGTAAGCATGATTCTTGTATGTACAAAATGTATATAGAACGTATTAGAGTACTGATCACGTTATTTTCAGTATACGGCATTTGGGCGAGCATAGCGGCTGATGTAGTACGAGTTCGCATGAAAAAATAGAACTGGAAACATAATATTACCATGAGAAGATTATCTAGATATAATATAAAAATAGCTGCAATTTTTTGTATATTCAACAATATAGACACAAAGCGAAATTCTTTAAAATGCGAAATTGAAATGCAGAAGTATACAGCACATGAGCCCGTAGTCCCAACATACAAGTCAGCCCGTTATTACAATTGAATAGTGGCGTGACACACAACCTAGACCAAGGCTTTTCCAAGTACGATTTTCTGATTGTAGAAAATGTGGTATCAAGATATGCAACTGAATGCCCAAGCACTTCGCTGCTCCCAAAAAGCACCATTTCAGATAATATCTTAGATGAGAGGGCACTTGAGATCTCACGATACGAAGAATTAACTTCACGAAACTCCAAGTCTGGAAATTTTACCCTTTTAACCCTGACGGCATTTGTGCAACAGAAAACCTTGTTCGTGCTTCAGGGGGGCACGGAGCCCCGCAAAGGTCGCTCGATGGCGTGCATGCGATCCCTCTGAAGAGCGGCGCGTGCTGCTCGTAACGCAGCACTTCAAGCTGAGACCGAAGTCTACGTCGCACGCTCTGGCTAACATGAGCGGTGGGTGACGTAAAGGTGGTATGATCGTAAAGACGTACAAAATCGATTCAAAAACGTAGTTGAGTGGTCTCTGAGTTCATTTTTGCATCTCGATTATAGTTCATCAGTATATTTAGATCCTTGCGCGACTGAAAGCACAAATTTTTTCTTGTTACGTTGTCAATTTGGGAAACTCGCATACGCGAGTAAGTTCCGGAATATTTTTCCGAAAGTTGAGTAGTATTCAGTTATCTCTCCTGAAACCATTGTTATTTCATAACGATATTCGTCGAACATGTTCTGCAACATACTCTGCCGAATAAGTAATTTACATGTTCGTACGCGTCATTGTTTGGAGGATGCATAATGCATCAAAATTTACTTAGAATTGACTGTACTCTGAAGTGGTATTTGAATAATATCTATACTCAGCACCTGAAGGTCCTGCTCCATGCGCATAACCTACGAAAAATAATTGTATTTCTTTCACACAGTCCACCTTTCGAAAGTGCATTCATGCGTTCGAAGTGCACCCAATTCTCTATCAATCCGTATCGATTCATGTTTTTTCAAGTATAACAAGTCGTATTGTTCCTCCTCTCATTTCCTCTTTTGCTTCAAAATGATTCGCGTACCTCTAGACACATTCATAAGTTGTGCTGGAACTGACGCAGTATCTGTAAAATGCTCATTTTTATAGTATTAAGCTATTCAAAACAACGTTTCAATATCTAAACCAACGAATAAATAAAATATGAATCAATCAAACTGAAATTTATATTTCTTCCTTCTGTAAAATAATAATAATTGAATGGAAGCTAATTAATACCATATTTATAGCTTCATATAACTTAGATGTCGATGCTCCTATATGACTACATGATGTTCCACTACGACTACATACTATATTTTCATTTGATGTGAATTCCGACTTTGAACAAGAAAATATCAAAATTATCAGCGAACAGCATGCAAGAATAGAAACCAGGATATGGAACGTAGTGATGTAAATCCTACGGGCACTCAAATGAGTTAACTTCTGAAATACTATTTTCATCATTGAACATTAGTTGTGAAGTGGCCTGCTGATGATCAAACTGCAGAGCAGCGAAAACTGGAACAATTACAAAAATGGTAGAGGGAAAACAACGGCTCTAGAGCTACTATGTCCATTTTCGATTTAAAACTAGCAGAAAGAAAACTGTCAGCTGCAGACTTGACGACTGTTTGTGCTCTCCCCATGTGCTAAAATTTCATCAAATCTTAAGTTCGATTCCATTTCAACCTCTGCCTCGCTAGTGCATTCCTGGCCTAAAATAGAAATAAATAATTACGGTGATATTAGCCTTATATAAGTTACTAAACGTTACTTCAATTTTAAGCCTTAAAATTTTGATTTACGTTGTGTTCAAAAATAAACCTAGCAGCCCACAATATGAACCCTAGCAAGCCTATTCCTTTGTCCTATGAAAGTTACAGATTTTCTTAATTGAAAAAACACATACAAAGTATTTTCTCGGTGGAATATAATCTTTTAGAATTGAATCGAAGTATGTGATACGCCCAAAATTGAAGTATGGGGATGAAGTATCTAACTACAGATAGGGTTAAGTTGGCCCATTTTTGGTGTCAGTGCTTATCGCCGAACGCTGCATCACAATGGCTGGCTCTGCTCCAATTATTATCAAGAAAAGATGGATGGGCCCACAATGCCGCCGCTGCTTCTGCTGGTGGCTAGAGTGGAACAGGGCACGGGGAAGATTGCTTACTTGCTTAAGGCAATTAATTGCAAGGAAGATTTACGGGTGGATTTTGGATGATTAACTGCGAGCTAAGCACCGGCTGAGATTAGCAGCTTGTTCAAGAGCAACTTACCTGCGAGTTTTGGTCGTGTAGTTCAGGTGCCTTATGAGACAGGCTGGACGAGACGCTCATGTGCTGGTGTGTCCGCTCATATTCACAAACTCGATCGCCGTCCCTTCACTCAAATGGAGCTAGCACTTGTAGCTTTATTTTTTTCGTGAGCACTTATTCTTTAACACAACCCAAAAGCAATTCATTGTCTGTGAACGTGATTAGGTTGAAAAAATATCTATGAGCGTCAGAGACGCTGAGTATTTTAAAACCACGAGTCACGAGGCTCTTATTCCTCTTCCTGTACTGAGTGTGAGTTGGAAAGTTGGCCATTCAGACAAAGTATTCTCACAATAAATGATATTTGAATAAAAGCATTTCTAATTATGTGAACGTATATTTTAATGATGCCATAGCCGAAAAAAATGTATCTCTAAAGAAATATTATTGAACTCAAATCAGAACTGGCATACATGTATTTTATTATAAGCATTGTATAGTGGATACCAAAGGCTCCGGATTGCTACAAGATGCTCCAAATTTTTTCCCGTTATTAGCCTTTTTCTCCTATACGGTCATATTATCGTTAGATAAGATACAGAATGGAACTTTTGTACATATTTATAAAAAATATTCAGGCTTTAATAGTACCTCGGGTAAAACTGAAAAATGTATTCAATTTCATAGATCCTTAATTTTATCACTTTTAAGCGTAGAATTTCTACAGAAACTATCTAATATTAATATAAACCTAAGCCATAATCTACTATTTGAAATAATTTATTTAGCTTCTCCCCTTTCCTCAGAATATAAAATAGATTTCAAGTTAACACCAACGGTTATACATGTGTACAAAACCCCACTCATTTCTTTGCTAATTTCTCACGAGCAATTACACTTGACGTTCGTACAACAAAAATACGACCATGAAAAAAGCTAGACATAAACTATAATATAATTCTGATCCAAGCAATAGGTTTGAATCGAAACGTAATGAATTTTACTTTTAGAAGTCAGGGTATGCAAGGTCTACTGATTTTGTACAATCGTTTATGCGATTGACATCTCCAAAAGAGTCAAGGATGTTTGTCAGACAGTTACGTTTTTTCTCAAATCCGTGTTGGGTGTCAGCAATCAGATTTTGGGCTTGGATGTATTTTGTTATACGGACTTCGAGTAATTTTTCTATTGGTTTACTAATGACGGATGTCACATTGATTGGGCGATAGTCATTGGGTACCTGTTCATTTCCATCTTTTGAAAATAGGAGTGACATTTCCCCCCCTCCCCTCTCTTCCAACACTCCGAAACAATCCCAGTTTTGAGCGATTGATTGAAGATGTTTGCTATGGGTTCACTAACTACTTCAGCTGTTTCTTTGAATATTCGGGGAGCAAAGTCGCCGAATCCGGTTGATTTATATGGGTTTAGAAGGATGAGTTGTACTTTGGCTGTAGTTCTTAGTGGATTCCTCTACATATACGAGTACAATTTTTGTTGCTCGTTTCTGAGAGAGAATCGGTGGCAAAATTGAATAAAACATGACAACAGAAATGAGCCGAGTAGTCCATTCTTAAGTTGCTTCCCAAGTTCCATGCCATGACAAAAAAGTGTTGCACTGCAATGTAGTACCCGCAAGCACAGTGTGGCCAGCACCTTCTGAAGTGAGCGCCATCGAGCTCAACTAACTCTGCTTAGCGTTGGACGTGTTTTCCCTGCTCTCACCGTTGCTTGCTCAGCTGGTGAACACAGTGTAGAGTCACTTCTTAGATACTGTGAATGGATATGTCTTTATTGTCTTTATTTCTCTTCTCTGTGAAACTCTTGAGACTCGAAGTTCTAATATTTGTCAAGGTTAGAAAGTAAGAGACATTAAAGGGCATTTTCAGACGGTGATTGAGAATGATCAGATGTTTTCACTGCCCTGATTCGAGTCAAACTCGATCCTATTCACTCTCATCATGAAGCACTTTCTGTTGGTAAATAATTACTACAAAGTAGTTGAAGCAGCATTTTTTCGAGCACAAAAAAATAGACCACCATAAGTGAAAAACCTCAGTAATTACTGAGTGTTCGTTTAGAGCTCAGAGAAAGTTCGGACGGAATACTTGCTTAGGAAATATTTTAGGATATTTTAGGATAATTCTTATTTTAGGAGAAACAATAAGTATTTTTCTGCATGTGGTACACTGATTAACTTCATTACACGCTTCAAAGAATGCATGTACCTGCTTCTTACAAAACTAAGATTATTAAGAACTACTTTACCGTTTGATTACAGTACACCAAATTCAGTGCTGCAGTACACCACACTGAAAGTGAACATCAACACAACAGAGCATCAAACTGGAAGAGGGTAGCAATGCCACATTACTTTAGAGTACAAAGATGAAGCAAGAAGAACACTACAAGCGTCAGCTGTTTTAAACACCATAATATTCTGAACAAAAATCTAATTGTTCATGTTGTGAAACTACATTTGGGGCATTTCATTGATAAACAGTCATGCATTACCGCAAAACACTTCTCGTACCATGGCAGATCACCTTGCAGTGCCGTGGTTGATGCGAGCACCTTGCCCGGCCTTATCTAGTACTGCATGAACCAAGTTCAGCTAAAAACTAGAATGCCTAAAGTAGGTACAGCTAAAAACTGGAATGCCTACAGCAAGTACAGCTAAACACTAGAATGCCTAAAGCAAGTACAGTTAAAAACTAGAATACCTAAAGCAGGTACAGATAAAAACTAGAATGCCTAAAGCAAGTACAGCTAAAAACTAGAATGCCGAAAGCAAGTACAGCTAAAAACTAGAATGACTAAAGCAGGTACAGCTAAAAACTAGAACGTCTAAAGCAGGTACAGCTAAAAACTAGAATGACTAAAGCAGGTACAGCTAAAAACTAGAATGCCTAAAGCAGGTACAGTCAAACTGGTATTACCTGAATTAGGTACAGCGAGAAGTTCCTTCTGCGTGGAGCATCTACAACAAGAAACTGATACTTACAGAAACAGGTACAGCAGAATGCAAGCATTGGCTGAAGCAAGAATAACTGAAAGCGGGAACTACCTAAAGCACGCACAGCTTACGTCAGGTAGTGTCTTCAGCAGGTACAACTCGCATCGTGTACGATTCATGATGAAGAAATTTGAGTCTGCAACTGGGACGGCAGCAGCAGGACAGCGCTAAGATCGCCATTGGCTACAATTCTTCACGGTGCTGATGCGACGTTCGTAAATCCGCCCGCAGCGACAGGCAACCGCATGACGTCACTAGTGAGCCGCGCGTATTATCACGCTCTTTGACTTGAGCTTCACGCACCATTCGAGTCCTGAATTAAATCCATATTAATGGCTTTTAATTCAATTGAGACTAGGAGCTAAGTGAAGGTGATGGCAGTAAAATCAGCCAGCGTTTAATTAACGGCCTCCGCTTGCCAGGCTTTTGATAGCTGCCATAAAGGTTTGAATAGTTTAAACCTATTGAGAGTTAATTTTAAGCAAACCCTTTCCACTGACGTCTTTATGCACTTATCTCACATTGATGCGATGAAATGTACACAACCGTGGGCATTGAAACTTTATAAATCATTCTCATGCAATCAATCTCCTTTATTTAAACCTTTCTCCATGGTCATTTGTTAGATTTCCCCATCCTTTAATGTCAAATCTATTCTGGAGTCTAATGTCATACGCTTAATTCCGAAGTCTACCTATAAAGGAAGAGAAATCACATGGTAATCATTTTCTATTTTTAAGAAAGAGTCTCTCATGTATAGAGCAGATTAGTTTTTAAAAACAATTCTATCGAAATTTTAAATAATGCTCCGCCTTGTAAGCTACTTTTTTTTTAAAAAAAGGTATCGAAATGTTCATGAAAGCATTACATAGCAAGTTAATCTATAACTCAAATTTGATGTAGTCGTTTTTGATGATAAGAAGCTCTAGTGCTCATGGACGGCATCCAGCACGAAATTAAGGTCAGACTAGCCGAAACTAGCGTGTATAACTGCAACAGAGACTCTTCCAGTTGCTGATCCTTAGTCTTGTCTTTTTCATCACAGAATCAAATGTTCATGGATTCATATTCGGTGGTGTGTGGGATGTTTTTATCTTCCTTTTGGAATGTCAATAGTTTGTCGATGAATAATAATCAATTACGTATTTTCAGCGACAAATTATCTATTGGGTGCATTGCTCTCTAGACCAGCGAGTCCCAAACTGGGGGAAATTGGCGGGGAGAAATTTGAAGCTACCAGGGTAGAAATAATTACACTGCCTACTAGTAATAAAAAATCTCATATATTTTCTCTTGTCTGAGGCTATGAAGTTAGTTGTTACTAACCACTCTCTATCCGCTTTGCCATGTAACTATACATTTACCAGTATATTCATACATTTTAAAAATAAATTAGTAAATAGTCACTGAGTGTATCGACTACTCTTTCACTCGTACACATAAAGGGGGAAATCTGGATGGCTGAACTGGGTGCCGGGGCAAATGACAAAAAATTGGGAACCACTGATCTAGACAGTTGTGTGTATCACTACAAGAAAACTCGTCCAGCATTCGACCATCATGCTACTCAGAAAGCGTGCACAAGAAGCTACTGCGTGGCACGTGTCAACCACGAGGCTTTATGCTGCCCCTGTCTGTCATGCTACGCTCAATAACCTCTGCTTATCCATCAGCTTCAATCAATGATAAATTATTCTTCAGGTATGCATCCTATGTTTGCTCTATTCACTATCACCATGAAGGATTTTCTCTTTGTTGCTTAAGAGTTGGAGTATCCTGCTGTCGAGCACAAAACGATAGATTACCAGAATTGAATTAATATCATTAGCATACCAATATAGATTTGAATTAATGAAACTATTTATTAATTGTTGATTTCAATGATTAGTGCGTTCCTGGTAAATACAAATTCGAACGATAATCGTCTACCCTCGTTAAAAACAGTTTCTGGCAGTTAAAAAATCAATTGCAGAATTATTCAAAAGTTTGGTTCAAACACCGTTTTTTTATACGAACAAATTTTCTGTTAGTGCACTGGTTCAATTAAGAATCATGTGGAATTTTTAATCATGTCATTGTAGTTTTCTAATATTCTTTTCATTCTCGGTGGCTTACCTCATAAAATACAGCAAAGTAAGTACACCTGACTAGACATTTGAACACTTTTACATTTTTTCGCCACGAAAGACGCGTGATGTGCGTGGCGTGTAGTAGGTACAAATTCATCGTAGTTGGTCAGGGCGGCAAGAAGTCATTTGTTTTCTGCGAGGAAATATTTGGTGAAACTTGATGTCGCTCTTTAAGCTGAGTCCCGCCGACGCATCGCGTTATCTGAGGAGTATTTACGAGTCTTGGACGAATTTCTCGTGAGAGTCAGACACTCTCCGCATCACTGTCAGGACACTGCGCCGCACTGCACGCTTAGTGCCGGCACCTCTCAGACACACCTGTACCTCTCAGGCACACCTGTGTCTCTCAGGCACACCAGTGTTTTATAGTGATCCGGTGCCATTGGCATCCAGAATACAATGCTTATACTACATGCATACCCGTTCTGATTTCAGTTCAATAATTTGTCTTCAGTTATAGATAGGAAGTAATGGGACGTACACACACATATACAGCGAGAGAGAGAGAGAGAGAGAGAGTGAGAGGGAGATGGAGATACATAGTCGATTATATATGTAGATCGCTTATTTCAAAATTTTCATGTTATATTAAAAAATACAATTTTGGACACTAGGAAGTAGTAAAATGCTAAATAAGTATGGTGGTATTATTCAGGCAAACTGAAAGTTTTTAGAAATAATTCAAATACTACATGTCTTCATTCATTGAAAATTTCAACAAAATCTATTCTCATTTTTTCTTAAATTTTGAAGTTTTAATATTTGTTCCTTAATTTTGGACGGCACTGTAGGTTCAGTAAATTCACAACTTGTATAGCAATATTAAAGAGCAGCCTTGTAGTCGCACTCAGTCACGTAAACGGAGGACAAAAAAGTTCCCCAGTGTCTTCCTGATGTGCTCCGATGCAAAATTACACCCATGTGCGTGTTGTTAGGCATTAGAGAATGAATGCAAAATTTTTATTTTCATGCTAGAGTTTATACTGGTAATTTTTGGGCTAAGTAATGTTCGCATCCCTTTCCTTTATATTTATCATTCTGGGGTCTAATATTCCGAAAACCTCTTGACGGCTCCGATCATCAAGCTGGTAGGCGTAGCTGTGTATCAATATTCAATAAATTTGTCATCAGACACGACTAGAAACATCGATCATCAGTGAAAAAATTAAAAACATAAATTTTGGGACTCAAATTTGTACTCATAACGTTTCTAGAGAGCACAGTGCATTAATAATTGAAGCACACGGTTAACCAGAATACTCAGAACATTCTATTACGGTGAACTTGATCGTTAAATGTGACGTACAATTTACAATCTTATCACTGCTATACTATTATACCTCATTGCTACTGATTACCATGACGTTCACTTGAAATGACTGAGGTGACAGCATGAACGATAGTCAGGCGCTGCATCTTTCGGGCAGACCTCGTACAGGCTTAACAAACATGCCCATAAGTAGGAGTTGTCTGGTATACCTTCTCCAGGCTTCAGTAATTACGGATATTCAGACGTCTCGTGTTGAGATGAAGTTTTGATCGTCCTTTCAAGTCTTTCTTGATGGATTGATATTCTTCTCTTCACTGTTCGGATCAACATACTCATATGCACAGAAGTATCATCACTGCTGTGTGATTTTTTGATGCAATATCTGTGCGTTTTTGTAACCATGTGGTAGCAACTCACCAACGAATGGTAGCTCTGTGCTTAGTAAGTAGCTGGAATATGATCGAAAATAAGTGTGTTACTAATCTTACAGTGATGCATCGTTCTCTGAATCTATCGGTGCTTAATTCTAGAAGAAAAACTAAGAAAATTATGTATTTTATTACATACTATGAATATTTTTAATCAGATTTTTAACAGATGTTTTGTAACTTGTAATAGAAACGCCTTTTATCAACTCATTCCGTAATGAAATATGACTTTAGACATCGAGCAGTTGTAACCGTCGAAAGTATTTGCTTTTTTAAACTTAAAAAGTTCCACAATTTATCAAATTCACTCATTCATCCGCCGCTGAAAAGTTCCTGTCTCTTCCATGCAGAGAATTCTACGAAAATTGTTAATTCGAATTGTACTTATTGCTGTCCAGATTTTGTATCGGTGTTTAAACCAGAGTATGATATTAATACTCATAATAATAATAATCATAATAACAACAACTATACATCATACTGATTTTATCGAGGGCACAGAAAGGGTTATAACCCTAGCCACTTCTTCTACAGTATTATTATAGTTTATCTTGTTGTGAATCAAGAAAACCACAACAGTTCCTGAAAAAGCTCATTCTTAATTCCATAATCTAGGTAGAGAAGATGTCTTATTTAGCAGCGACTACAATATCTACCTACATTACTCATGATTGACAATGATGTCGCGATGATGAGCATCAATGCGAATTTCACTTGAAAGACGGCCTAGCTGTGAAGTGTGAGGTTAACGAATCATCTTCGTTACAACAAATAAATGCAACTGGTTCATTATGCTACTTAGTTATTTGCACATAGCAGCACAGTAAACTAATGTTCGTTCACAAATATTTCTCTGTTGTAAATTAGGCCTCCACATGAGGGGCCTGAGCACGCCTGCCATCAAGCCTAACTCCTTACCAACGTAGGACTCTAGCACTCATAAGCAATTAAGAAGATAAATGGGACTTGAACGTCTGTGTAGCTTAATGAGTGACTATTGTAAGCTTGCTTTATGTATAGATCATTCGATAACAAAAATTTTGATGTGTGCGATACTTCTATATTTTTGAACTCGTGTACAACCTCAAATCGAATTATTCATCGCTGTGAACAAACTTACCGTGTTCCTCGTAAATGAACCTGTGTGCAGGCATGCATCAAAAACATCCTTTTCCGTTTGTTTAACCCTCCCATTAAGATAAAGAGAAAATCTAGTCAAACTCATGACACCTCACTGGTGTGTGTCTTCATAGTTGAATCTGAGAGTGAGTGCTGCAGCGGCCGTCAGCCTGTGACCGGCTATTAAGCTAACAATCGCCTCGAGTTATGCCGGTAAATCTTCTCATTGACATGAACGAGGACTTTTAAAAGTCTGTCATGCAAGATTCAAATCGAAGACTTGGGTTAACTCTGCGTGCGGGGGCAGAGTCCGGTGGTCGCGTGGAATCATGAAGCGCTCCTCGTACGTGCCAACGCTGGACTCGGTTGGCACGCGTCAACACGGTACCCAGGCGGAGCGTGTCAACACGATATCGGAGGCCTGGTGTGTGTCAACACTAAGTGTGGTCAGTGTGTGTCAACAGCGAGGCTAGTCAGTGTGTGTCAACACGAGCAAGCCAGGACTCATGCTCGCTAGAGGGGTCACAGAGAGTAGCAACGGCGCAACCTAGAGGCTTTCGGAGCATTCCTGCCGTGCTTCGTGCTAATTAGACGCTCCTAGGCCACCGACTCGCCCACCATTGACCATAAATGTCAAAATATGACAAAAATGGCAACTATTCACAAAGAAGCTTTGTCATGCAACAGTTTCGCCAGTGCTGGAAACGACGACAATCGCAAAAATGTCAAATATTCGACCGTGATGTTCATTCTGAGAGGACGCTCATTAACATTCTCTCCTCATTCGCTCGTTTCAGACTTTCTCATCTGGAATTATTTTTGCCACCGGTCTAAATTAACGCATTCCTCACGAGAATTTACACTAAAAAACGTTAAATTTATTTTATTTGAAGGGAAATACAGTCTGTTTGCCATCGTAAAATGAAGAAGCTAATTCGAAGGCATCTGACTCGTGGGCACGAAGTCTAGCCTCGAGCATACAAATCCTGCTGCTTTGGAGAGTCATGGCTGTGTTCAACTTCAGTGATGAATATAAATTTTTATATTAGAAATAATTGGGGCATATGTATTACGTTGTCTGAATGAGAACTCAACCACGGAATCCGTGAATTAATTTTAATATCCATGAATAATTCGGCTCGAAATTCTTTTGAAAAACTTTAAACGGATCCGAACTGAATAGCACGAAAGATTGATGCCAAGAGCTGCTAATTGAGTGATGATGTTGAACAGCTCACTGGACTGAATGTGTTTTTTAAACAATTGAATACTGAGCTGATAATTCAAGTGTGAACTGGATTTGCAGAACATGCGTTGCTTGGAGCACAGGCCGCATCACATCGCTGAGGCAGCGATACTTCAAGAACAGAAACTGTGCGCATATATGTTATTAATGCCTCATATCTCCATACATTGATGTCTCAACAATCCGGGTGAGTGACATTGTCACCTTTTTATGGTGAAGCAAGGAATCACCTCTGACAGCCTCGTTGACAAAGAAAATTCCATTCAAAAGACAACTAAAAAACTCTGGTATTTTTCCCCTGAATTTGGTGAGGAAGGTGGATGTCAGATGGGAAGAATCCATGTTAGTAGAAAATGATGTTTTTTGGTCCAGTCGCCTTCGAGGTTTAGCTGTTGATTACACAATGGAGCATCAGTTGTAATAATTCCTTAATCATCTCCTTGACACAAGTGAGGAAACTTCGCCCATCGTAATATTATGTCCCAGCAGCTGACACACACGCGTATTTTACACACTTCATGCGAATGAATTTTACACCGTCAACAATTCCCACTTTCCGTGCCATAACACAACTGAGAAAGTAAGTTTTTGAAACAGTATGTAGGCGTAAAAATTTGGTTTCATTATTGAAACATCTGGCAATTGCTTGGAGGACCACAGTGGCAACTGATTTTCATTTAGAAGTATGCAATATCTCCCACATTTCAACATTTTAAAAGTTTACTCATAGCTTCGGTGGGAACTTTTCGTTGTGGACAGAATATTTTGCCATTAGAAACAATGGGAAAAAATTCAGATCCAACTTTCCAAGGAGCAAGATTTTGTGTCGTGCGTTTAGTTGTCAATGAAGACAAAACAATAATTTTCTTTCACTGTTTTATTAATTCTAGTTAGCGTTTGCAGATAATTTTCTAAATTTTGTCATCTGAGCCCAAGAACAGTTTCCTTTTACTATAGTATACGATGATATTCAGTTTGATTTGATGTGCAAATATTCCACAAAAAACTTTTATCATCTAGTCCTATAATGTGTAAGTTATAGAAAGGAATCACATCATCTGTCTCTCTCAAGTAACATGTACCTTCATCTACAAAAACATCGGTAATTCTATGCTAAAAAAAGTCAGTCTTCAATGACAATTTATGGCAACGAACAATATAGGCTGAAATCAGTCGGTATAGAACCATAAAAACACAAGCTTCCACTTATCTAAAGTTTACAGATAACATATTTTCTACCACTCGTATTGGCGCTTAACAACATGTGCCTCAAAGATTATTGCTGTGAAAAATTTCCAAAACCTTATTTACCACTCAGTGACTGCTTTTAAAATTCATATTATGGACTGAAATCTATTTAATATATCTAGAGTTAGAAATTTTAATTTACGCAGGTCGTGCGCACTATTCATCAACAGAATTCATCGCATAGCTTTGCAGAGAAGTTGAGGCTCAAACATTGGCCGCTATTTCCTTTCGTAGAAGACAATACAGAACGAACGCATCGACTTCTCTCCGTAATAATTGCTCGCCCTGAATTTTCTTGGTTGCGTGCTATGGCTCTGCAAGAGGACAGACACTGCAGTTCACAGGGCAGGAACAGCGCAAGTATTGAGGGTTGTGTACCTCAAAATACTCACGTCTGTTTTAGTTTAAGTGTCCTCGCCCTCGTATTACTTAACTCAGGCACTAATAAAAGTGAGTAAATTTCCCACTGGTATGACACAGGCGTGGTATGCTTGTTTGCAGAGCAACTAAACTCATTTCGCCTTTTATTTTGGCAGGTAACGTTATGAACGTTACCTTCCAAACGTAAGCTGCATTTAAAAAATATATAAACTGGAATTAATATTTTTCCACCGACATTATTCAAAGTATGTTTGATAAAGCTCGAGTCTCTCATGTACAGGAACTGATAAGGCGAATACGACGCATCACAGCTAACGGAGGGCAAGTTTGAGGAGTGAACGGTAGGGTCAGAACGGCAACGAGAAATAAAAAGATATTTTATTCTTAGATGCCCTTTTGTGATCCTTGCGTCAGTGAACTATCACGAGCATCTGCCGGTCCGGCTTTCTGAAGCACCCTAATATTAACTCCAACTCTGACCCTTGCCATGCATTTCCATACTGCGACTTTCCCGCTAGCATGCGGCGGCTCGGTCGCCTGCCTGTAGCGACTTTACTTCCAGCCTTCAGTACACCGGCCAGCAGTCGCTTGCTGAGCGGCTTTGAATTGGTTTCACGATAATTTTCAGTGCTCAATCTGCAAAACAGACCTTTTAAAATCCATCCACTTCATTCATGCACAACTGGTTACTCATCATAAATCTATATCCATCTATACTATAATAAGAGCCACGTCCGTCTGTCTGTCCGTGTGTCACACTCTTCTAATCGATAGCTTTGATAGCAACAAGGATAAAGCTTAAGAAATACAAGAAATCATTCTATTGCATTATTTTTCTGTGGCAATTCAATTCCCTTTCACTTGCATTATGGGATCCAGAATACACAATCGGTTTATTTTTACAAATAGAAATTTTCGTTGGACCTTTTTCTGTTGAAATTCATCATGATGCTTTGATATTTTTAATTTATAATGCGAAAATAAATGTTTTAAATTAGTTTGGCCAGTAACCTGGCTACCACTATATATTGCTATATTGACCTGGCTATAAATATAAGGCCAAAGATTTGGAAATTGAGTTATTGTTTTCGGAATTGCAAATTTCTTGAAAATAGTTTTAAAACGGTACCTTACTTATGGGCCACCCTGTATAATAGACGCTCTTACGGATTTAGATAAGAGGGAATTTGGTAGGGTATACATGTATTGTAAGCATTGTATTGTGAAAGGCACATCCTTCAATGTGGAAACTCTTTCGCAGAGCCCGCGTCCACTGGCAAATCAAACAAAACATTCAGTAAAAAACACAATTTTTTTCACGTGTGGGTCTACTAGGCTACAAATATAATACCAGGCATATCTCCGTCTCTTTCTCTCCACCTTTCTGTCTATGTCTCTATCTGTGTTTGTCTGTCCCACCTATTACTTCCTATCTATTACTGAAAAAAAGATTAAACTAAAATCAGGACGGGTAAACATGTATTATAAGCATTGTGTTGTGGATACCAAAGGCGCTGGAGAGGCGCATACCCTCTCTATGACATGTAACTGTCACTTTGCCACTAGTTGTGCTCTGTTTGTTAACTAGTAAAACTCATCCACCAACTGTGCTGCAGCTCACCTACTGGCATGAGTCGTCCATTTATTGTATTATGTTATAAGTCATCCACTAGTGTTCTTGTGTTATTCATCCATCAACTGCGCCACGACTCAGCTACTAGCATCACTCAGCCTTTAGGTCTACGCCAGAAGTCACATGGCACAAGAGCGATACAACATTGCAGGGAGGTCTTCAGTATGCGGAGAGCGACGTCTACGCTCCAGCAACCAAAGGTCAACTTTTGCAGAAATCGATTCTCTCTCGTCTATAAAATACAATGTTCCCTTCCAATAAATTTTGTAGTCTTAGAACTGCACGTGAGGAGGTTACAAGCAGAAAAAAATGCTGCACTTTAGATTAGTGTGTTCGCAGCAGTTCATCTTTTACAAGATCCCCTAACGGCGAATGACTTCCTTAAGCATTTTCGAGCTCACAAGAAATTGCTCAGTACTGTGGTAGCAATATAATAAATTTTCTCAGTCCCTTGGACGCCTTGTAGTATCAATGAACAGCTTTATATGATGAGGCATCAAAGTTGCAGTATGTAATTGCTTCTGATTACTGAACTCAAGTATGAGTGCGCTCTTCTGGTCCCAAATCATTACCACCAAAGTTGAGGTAGTCTAACACACTAATCGTTCATGTTTGGTTTTAATACATATATGATGAATAATATGAATACGTTAATCATCAATTTGGGCAATGTGTTGAATTTAACATTAAGCTTTGATATGAATCTCAAAATATACCTTCAGCTCTTAGTTAGAAAATGCTTTAGCATTGTGAAAGAGATGAATACACGATCTGATGATGAGTACGCTATTGCACGATAGCTTTTCAGGTGACGAAATAATTCCACGGCAGGTCAAATACTTTTCCCTAATGAGAACGTTTTTAAGAGACCATGCACGAACAAAACTAATGAAACCATAGACAGAAATAGTAAACTCAATTACTAAACCAGTAGGTAGCCAACTCGCAATCCGCTCAAGACTTTCATATGGAATGTACAAGAGGCAAAAAAGGATATTTATTTTCATTGTGGAACTGCACCTGCTACCTGCTTTATTCCAACATAATAAGCACACACATAACAAAATATACCTGAACAGTTTTTACATCTTCTAGTAGGAATCTTGAAAGCAGTAAAACTTAGTAACTGATCTGAAATTGAAAATTAGACCAACATTTAGTAGCGGAAGATCATAACATAACAATATCAAATATGCAATAATATTGAAAGACGATATGTTTTTTTGACCTTCAATGATACAGAAAAATTCGTTGCATTTTTGGAATCCCAAAAACATGGAATGATGAACAATAAAACACCCAATATATTTTTTATAAATTTTACATTATGTAATTACCATTCCCCTCAATTTATTCATTCAATTTGCATTTATATTATTCGTAAACAGTTAAAAAATAATGCTTGTATGAGGAAAGAAAAATTAAGATCGGAAATTTATGCATCAGCATCGAATTCATTTCAAAAATAAACATCTGGAACTCTGACATCATAAGCTACGCCATGATTTATCCTCTGGTAGCGTTTATATGTGTGAACAGACAGAATAATTTTGAAATGAAATTAAGGAGTCAAGAGTCCCAAGCAGTCTCGGGTAGCAAATCATACATCAACGATTGGTAATAACACGTTACACTCAGGCTGGAGAAACACTTGTTTAAATTCGACCAGGCATGGCATCCAATTATTTTGGCATCATCACCCACCGAACACATAAACAGTGTAACATAAAAAACACAAACGCTCCCAGATTACACGAGCCAACTCGTGTGCATGCATTGAGTGTATCAATTCAAGCACATGTGTAGGCAAACAGTTGTACTTCTTTGTCCTATTTCAGGAAAAAATAAGAGTAACTAATGGCCTAATTGAAAAACAATAATTAAACATTCTCAGCTACATTCTTGAAGGCTCTACAACTCATGCAATCGCACAATTCACGTAAACTATCCATGCAGTTACGACAAAAAAATTAATTTCCAAGTATTTCAAGCCTAATTTTTAAAACAGTAGTCTATTCCTTTCAGAGAAAAGCACACTTGCATCCACCTAAGCCGCCTTCTTAACCGGAGTCATGTCGTAAGATAACTTTTAAATATCTTGAAGATAACCTAACCAACTTACTAGCTCAGACTGAGCCGTCAAGGAACTTTACGACACTTCTGTGGACACTTTTTGGGCCATCCTAATTTTATGATCAATAAATTAGGAAGGAAACGTAAGTTGGCAGGTAAATGTCGCTAGCGCTTCCACGTGTCCACTCACTTCGCTCACTTCATGACTGCAGGGAGCGCGCGGTTACATTTCAGATAACGAACACGCTGCAACAAGCACATAAGTGTGCTTTTAACCACACGTTATCTTCGACAAACGAAGTATCAGGTTCTTAAGTTGTTGTGGTGGCATGAAACTGTAAGCATAATTCCCGATGTTGCACATGTTGGGCTCAGAGTATTTGGATGTCAACCCACTTATTGTTGTCCAGCGTCATGTGCAGATGCCAGCTCATTAGAATCTATTTAGGAGCTTCCACAGAGAGCTGATACAAGCTGACGAGTGCTTCGTAAGTAGGTAAGATAACAAAAGTACTAAGTTGATAGGGAAATGTGGGCAAAATTTGAGCAGGTCTTCACCGATTACACTTGTACGGTACACCGGGCATGTGTGATGACTAACCGTAGCTGCCACGCATATCAAGAATGGTATTAGAAACTTTAGCTGACTCGCTCTCACACCAAGGCTCATTTTACTCTTGTAAGAATTGACGAATTTTATATTTTCTTATCAATCAGAATAATCAAGAATTTTTCCCGGTAGGTCTCCAATTTTTTAATTAGTAATAGGAAATAAAAGCTGTTGGCCTTCATACTGTGTCATACACCGAATTGAAATTTAATTTTACTAATTATTTACAGATTCAATAACCAAACAGAATTCAAAGATGAGTCTAAACTAATAATCTACATATATAATAGATAATGTATCTCCATCTCTCTCTCTCTCTGTGTCTGTACGTGTCCGTCCCATTACTTCCTATCTATTACTGAAGAAAAATTATTGCACTGAAATCAGAACGGTGAGCATGTATTACAAGCGTTTTATTGTGGATACCAAAAATACTCAGTTTTTTCCGTTATTAGTTTTCTTCTCTAACACGGCCATTTTATCGGTAGATAAGGTACAGAATGGAAGTTCTGTATATATTTAAGAAAAATATTCATATTCTGATGTTACCACGGGTAAAACTGAAAAATGTATTTATTTCATAGATCATTAATTTTGTCACTTTTAAATCAAAGAATTTTACGAGTACCATCTGGGCGATATCGGTAGATAAGATGCAAAATTAAAGTCCTGTATATATTAATGAAAAGCATTCATTTAAAACACAATAATTCGTCTTAAATCTTTAATGCATTTATCTTTCTAATAATTTTAAATTACTCAAATCAAAATCGTGGAATTTCCACGGGAACTGGCTAGTGAACTCATTTAAACATTACAAAAGAGTACTGTTCACAACTTGGGATGTCACTGCCAATCTTTCCAACATTGTGAAGCGATACCTGGTGCTTAATTTGAACTATAAAACAATTATGTTATGAAGAAAATTAATGAATTTATTTTTAAAAAATCAAAATTTTAATTTAAATTTTATTTTAATTAAACCATTTAACTCGTCGTCACGTCTTGCATGAAACCACTAAAGCATTTTGGGCGTTGATTTAACGTAGGAGCAATTTTTTTTAAAACGTGCTACCATGATTGACGCTTTAGGTGAAGGTTTTAATAAAAATTGTCCTTGAATTGTCCTTAAAAATTGGTCACTGACTGACCTGACCTGGGCTTATCAAGAAGAAGAATTGCAGTCTCTTAAGAAGTCTTCATTGTCATGCTAGTGCCTTTGTCTCATTACCAACAAATCAGTTTTTTAACAGAAGTTTTTAATCTGGAAAATCTACATCCACAAAGCGCTATCATACATAAGAATAAAAAGAAGATAAAATTCAAAAAATCTTTTAACAAGCTCCTGTTCACTGAACTTGACAAAACGTATGTGAAGAACAAGTAACATTTCTTGCTCACTCCTCCTTCACCCGATCAAGTCTTGAGTTGGAGGTGCCCTGCGAATTGCATTACAGAAGCAGGACGACTTCAAGGAACTGTATAGTAACTACCCAGAGCGTTGAAATTAAACTTCTTTTTAAATCAGATAGAGTTAATTATAATTTCTCAGTTTATTGTTATAGAAGAAAATCTGTTAACACGTTACTAAATTCCTTCGATAAATTCCTTGAAATCCAAGTCAGTGATTGCAAGTTTATGCTATCAGATTCTCTTCACAACAGTTAAAATAATTTTTCTGATCAATTTTCGTTGCATTTCATGCCTGAAACTGTCCCAGTAGAGCATAGAACATATTTAACAAACTAGCGGCAAATTTTCTCAGTAAAATCTTATTTAAATATTTGCTTAGACGATTTGGATGTAACTTAGTAATGAATGTATAATCCATTATCAAAGGATAAACACTGATAATTAAGTCGTAAAAACGAGTTGCACAGAAAAATATGTACTACATGGCTGCGTCAGCTTAATGTCTTCAAATTCATTAGTAACTTTGGAGGCAAATTGTTTACGGACTTCAAAGTGTCTTTGGTTTACACAGTGGTGCATATTAAACACAGAAGCTCTTGTATTTGCGATAATACTAGGAAAATTTTACTTGCGTGTCTATTTTCATGCGCTTACAAAATGCAGAACTCGGACCTTGAGCTAGAAATGAGCCTGACAAAAACCAGTAACGCATCATCATCAGTTCACAACGACTGCTATAATGCAACATCTTCAAACCTAATACAAATCCAGCCGATTCTACTAAAATATGTTCATTCAACAAGTACTTGATGCTGTGATACATGCTTGAATACAACTATTAACAAATTATAAATTACATAGAATAATGGGAAATTTTTACTCAAAGTAGTAGAGCAGCTTGAAGAGACGTATTTTTGTATTAGTCGTAGAAAATTAGGCAAACTTATAAGCAGGCATGCGATTACTGCGTTGCCCAGCATAAAAGTATAGGTAAATGTTTGTTTATGGGTCAACTATTTTATGCGTTAGTTCGCTGTATTTGCGTCGAGTGGTCGGGTCATTTTTTGAAGCGAAGTTCGGGCGAAAGTCAAGTGACGCTGGTGGACTGATTTGGAGGCTGCGCATTCTGTGACGCCCTAATTGCCCGGTAGCTGATCTAGAGATAGCAATGCTATGTCCGCCTCACATACCTGACTGCCACCCGCACAAAACCTTGTGCTTATCACATCGATAATACTAAGATTCCTTCAATTTCAAGCCTGACTCACCTTCTTGTTGGAATTTTACTATTTCTGTTCAAGCAATCATTTAAACCAGGTTCGTGTTCTACAACAATTTACCCACTTTTGACTACATTTGTTCAAATAATAGTCGAGTAGTAGAAAAAAAATACATATGCTTGAAATTACACATGGTTAGAGCATAATGGTTACAATCTAGTGATCTGAAACATTGTTTGTTAGTAAATACGATTAAGTTGCTAAAACATCCATTTTATTTCCTATGCAACAGTTATATAGATGGGCTTACTATTTCTAGCACAACCCCGGAAATCTAAAGGGATCCATGAAAAAGCACTAAGGAAAATGTGACGAGTCTCTATTATCTCTTATTTTTTAAAGTTGATTTCTCCTTTTCTTCAAAACAAGAACAACTTATGAAGGAAAACAACGTACACAATGTATTTTCCCCCATGCGTAATGACAGTTCACAAAGAACACATCTTTACGAAGATGACTGACTTATAAAAGATAGAGCTTGAGATAGTTCGCTTAAAACCAACTCTATATTTTCCGCATTTGTTCTACTGGCTCGCATACTCCGCTTATGATAGAAATATCTCGACAGCTATCAGACATTCGTCTGAAAGGAAGCCGTGAGCTAGTAAACAATGTTGGATTCCATCACCAGTCTCGTACACACATTGCCTTTTAGTATTCTAAAACTGCATTGAATAAAATCACATTGGTGCGACACAGCAATGAGTTTTAAGTCCCTTAAAAATCATGTCTGGTAGGCCGATATTACCATTCTCATCCCGTCATACCTGCGAACGAGGAAGTATGTATTGGTGATTAAAATTTAAAGAATTGACTTTTACGGGAAGAATTTTCTATTATACTTGCTTTTCGACAAGAAATTTAACTTAGCTCCTTCTTCAGATATTTTGTTGTTCTTCTCCTGTTTATATACATACTTGAATATGTATCTATTTTAAAACACTATCGCAAAGATTTATGTAATTATGAGATTTCATTTGCGAACGTAATATGCAGTATGATTGTAAAGTAGCTTGAGTCATTTCTTCATTATTAATTTATTCTCATTTAATGACTCTTTACAATGAGATGTATTTATTAACTTGTATCAATCTTCTTAATTCAATCCCGATTGTGGTACAAGTGTTAATTTTTCCATAGTGATACTGAAAATTATCACTTCTATTGTGTAGGACTGAAGAGTACGAGTAAGCGTTGGTATTAAGAACGAACCAGGAAATTAAGGGGCAGCGCTATTACAATAAGCTTTTTAGTGCAAAGTTTAGGCTCGATTACCAAAACATTTTAAAACGCTTGCCATAGAGAAGTGTAACTTCAACACATCATTGCTTAAATAAAATATAAGTAAACTATAACATTCAGCTTTAATTTGGAAATACTGGCTTAATATTTCATACAATGCGTGGTTGGAGTCAAAACCTAATATCGAAGTCAAAACCTAGGTAACGACGGAGGAGAATCTTAACGTAAATTGGTCCTTAAAGAAGACTAGATGTCATAATCTCCGAATTAAATAAACATTTTCAGAGATCTTCCTCGCAGACAGGCTAATTTCTCGACGAAGATGAGTAGACATCAGTAGACAGATCACTCTCACAAAGTGGCAACATTTTCATTGTCTCTGAATGAATCTTTTGTGTTTTCCTGTACCTAGAATTTTGCAGAATTGTTTGACACTATTTTTGGAAAGTAAGTAGTTTTATCGTGTCCTATTTGTGAGTTTGAATATTGCACTTAGTGATGTGCTGAGTGCATAGTGATATTCATACGCAAAATTAAATATTTACACTACTATTCCATTTTATTTACAATTTTTGTGTATTAACAAAATCATGTTATCTAGGTGTAACATTCATTTGAAAAGTTAAAGATTTGAACAAAACCATAGCCAGTTTAGAGTTGCATAAGGCGAAACTAATATTACTAAAACCATAAAAGTCAACAGAATGTTTGTCTGATTTACGTTAAAGCGGTTCAAAGAGACTAAACAAGTAAAGAACAGACTCGAACGAGGTCGTTCTCGAACTGCCAGAACCTTAAAATTGGTAAAATCCACCAGAGAAGATCTCAAAAAAAATAGAGATCCCTCAAAAATTGACAAAAGAGAGGAATTTATCACTCGTAACCATGTCCACCATTCTCTTCAAAGACTTGAAGATCTCTCCTTACAAACATCAAAAGAAACAGCTGTTATCTGCAAAAAGTGTGAACAAACGTCATGAGCTCAAATCCTTCTGTCTCGTATCCACGAAGGCATGCTACGGAACACTGTTCTGTAACGAAATGAAATTTTATGCCCAGTAAAAATTTAACATAGAAAATGATCGATTTGGGTCTCGGATATTGGAGATTGACACCCAGGTAGTCACTCGAAGACAAATGGCGGGGTTAGTAATAGTTAGTGATGGTTTTCGCTGCGATCACTGAAACCGGAACAATTCTATTGGTTTTTTGTGGACGAAGGGGTTAAAATTAACCTTGAAATTACTGCAACGACTTTCTTGCAGAGTCATTGTTGCCTTGGGTTAAAAATAATTACAGAAAACATGAGTGGTCATTTCATCAAAACTCGGCGCTCTCACATAGAAATAAAAGACACAAGAGTGGTTGGCTTTCATTGTTCCCCACTTCGTTTCAAAGGAGGAATGGCCTCCTTCATCTCCAGAAGTCAAATCTTAAAAAAGCATGGGCCAAAATCCCTCAAAAAGTCATTCGTGACTCATTCTCTAAGAGCTTCCAACTTGTTATCGACGCAGATAGAAGGCATGTTGAACAAAATGTACCATTTGCCAACTATTACATGTTTCATTACCATGTCTTTACCGAATTTGCGTACATTTATTTGTTTAATAAGAATTGACTCTAAAAACTGTAACATTCATTATTGAAGACCCTGTAAAATAACGTAATACTAAACTAGAGACATTTTTCGATTCATTTAAATAAAACGCTAGCGTGAAACCTAATCGTAGAGTGCAAATAATACCTAAATATTTTCCGTAAAATCCAGAAATTATAAATACGAGTGTTCGTGTCTAAAATTTAAGAAAATTGTACTAGAATACATCAACATTAGAAAAATCATCAATAACGTTGGTGTTATATATTAATAATAATTCAATCATAAAAACTCATAAATTGTGTATCTCTTGTTAACGTGTTCAGCTGGGATCAACATTAATATATTAATGCCAACTGGCATATCAACTTGCTACATCAAAAAATCTTATAATTTTAATACTGTGAAGATTATTATTAGAAATGAAGTATAACCTCAATAAGGTTATTATTAGAACTGAACTGAACGTGTTCTAAACAAGTTACAACATCCTACATTGCTTCTTTCGATATTGTATCGAAATTACATAACGTATTTGATGAGGCAAGTTGACTCACCAGAAGGCTTTCATGTGGAATTAAGCTGATCGGATTCACAGAAAATTGAGCGCCAAGAATTATTGATACAATCTACGGTTTTTATCCACCTAAGTTTGATGCAACCTGTTGCGAATCCCGCCGTCAGTTAGTTGCCATTTCGAAATATTTAAGCACACGAAACTCTTGAGATTGCAGAAGCCTTATCAGATGAACCTATCTTCTATGCCCGCACAGCTCGCAGCAAACGTAGCAGTTCACTACGATTAGCGTTCTCTGTGTGGTAAAGGAGCAAGTCCACGTCATCTTCGTCGCATGCATCTCGTGCGTCCATTAATCGTGAGTGCCATGTGCTGCCCATGTAATCATACGCATACAAACAAGCAGGCAAGAGAAAGCCAGCGAAGGCACAGGGACGCACTATGCATGGTAATAGCCCTACCCACCTGGGAGGTTCCATACAAAAATATTAGTGAAGTTCTGCGCTGGGATCAGGAGGTCACTTCAGCCTTAGCAGTTAAAAATGTCGATGTGCACGAGAAAACGAAAGCGCGTTGAAGTTTATTATGGTCCCGTAAAATTAATTTCCTGATGGTCAAGTTAAAAATGTTGAGGACATGACTGCCGCTATAGCACAGGCGCGCCATCAGTCAGTCGGGAAGCCTGTAGTAGTCTGAGATTTTATGCTGATAATTTCTAGCCATCACCTGATCGAAGGGCAGATTGAGCCTGACGTGCGCGAGTCTCCAGACCAACTGCCTGGTAAACAGAAAAGATCACAATTAGGACTGCCGCTCTAACATGCTTCTTCTTGTTCTACAGAGCTTGGTTTCTTGCTCACTTTGAGTTAATGACCCGAGTGCGCCTGCTTGCTTAGAAAGAAAAGTGGCTCTCTAGATGAATTCTTTTAGTCAAGTTAGTCTAAACACACAAGTTAAAGAACCAGGGTCTTAAAGACTGACGATGAGTCAGATGAGTCGGACTGAACATTTTTGTAATACCTAAGACTGACATGACCCGTCAAAATGTGTCAGTGTCTGTACCCTACGCTATCACTAGCGAGCTGGCGATCTCACCGTCCAGACGGAATTTCGACAATGTCTCCTTTTCAGTGTCATTTTTCCAATCACTACCGTACTTCCACAGTAAGACCTCCAAACCCATTTAAAAGCTATTGTTCATTCAATTAGAATAGATCAGAATATGGTAGCGGGAAATGCCCCATTGACCCATTCTTGAGTTGCTACTGAAGTCCCATTCCGTCTAAAGTTAAAGCATCAATCATGCACCAGCCCCTCAATCACGCACAGGCATTTCAATAATACACGTGTACCTCAATCACACATTATTACCAGAAGTAACTAACAATGAAAGGAGAAGGGGTAACAGTCGAACTAACAGTCATCAATTTCATGCAGTAATTACAGCACTCACATTACACTTTAGTTATATCACTCGCTTCACCCATAAATATAACTCGTCGTACGCAATAATTATAAGACTCGCAGTGCTCAATTATGATGGAACTCACGGTACACAAGAAATAGATGACTCGTGCTACGTAATTATTACATGACTTATGGTGCATGAAAAGTGCATACTTGTAGAACACACTACGTGACGCATGGTGCACAGTTATATGACTTCACAAAAGTATACACAAATTATTTGACCAGCGGTATACAATAATATGGTTCGCAGTCCACAATAATTACATACATACTAGGGTTACAACACTTATTGTATGACTCGTGATACACCAAAATTACAAGACTCGTGGTCACAACAACTATATGACTCCTAGTTCCTATTGAATACACGACGCGTTGTGAAAAATTATAATGACTTGATTTATGAAATAAAGTATTGCACTCCTGAACCTGCGTCACGTGAGAACATACACGAAATAATAGTCCTTGTGGTATGATCTCTTTTAATTAAGTAAATCGAGATGAACGCACTGTTACTGGCAGCGATGAAGGGACTGAGTGTATTCTAAAGGACACGGTAAATGCATTACCAAACTCCATAAAGCTTTTGTAATATCTGTCAGTTACCCTCTAATAACCCTTTATTTTACGGTAAATGATCAAAATATGTGATAATTTAAATTAATTCAGCCCTCTCATACAAAGTTCCATCATCATGTATGGCATCTTAATGTGGCACATGAACTACTTTTTTGTTGAATACTCACTCAAAATGCTGCTGTTTCGTAGGCGATCTCAAGGAACCATTCGCATCGTTTTTTGGTGCATTAACATCCTACTTACGCAACATTTTTTTGAGCGATCGATTAACGAAAGGAATACTGTGTGTCCCAGCAATAAATTATTATATAAGTTTCCCCTCCCCTGCACGGTGATTAAAATAACAGGCAAGGGATTACAGTCGTTGAAGTGGAATAATAATCTCTGAAAAATCGCCAATGATTATAATTTTACACGACGACCATGAAACTGGTTCATTTTATATCTGCTGTATGCAATGATAGCTTTCCCAACCTCGTAAAGGAAATCATCGTGACATATTCTTCTCAAGTGCAAGAGGTCTCGAAGTGAACTCAAGCAGTCCATGAGCACTCTGTTCAAGAGCTTATTTAGAACCCTCCTTAAAGAAGCTTTCAGGGAAACGGAAAATTTACCTTCCATGCAGGAAAGAAAAAAGAGAGAGACAGAGAGCGACGAGACAAAGGTTGGGACGCTCGTGACTGGAGACAATTAGCGGACTTATTGAGTGGGTCAGGGAGCATGTCACGCATGTCTCTGCACATTAGGTCTGCATGAGACCAGCCTCAGCCAGACGGTTAAAAGCGCTTCTTAAGGCCACTCTCGCAACATTTACAGGCCCTCTCGCCAAATGACATGCACATAACGTGGCCCACTAATTGTACCTTCGAAAATGTCTTGTTTTTATGACAGAGAAATGGAAACCATATAAAAAGAAATTGATGGTGGTTTCTTTTTCAACAGACACATGCAAATATAATATAGATAAAATAGTACATTTTTCGAGAGAAGAGCATTTTTTCTCAATATGATGCTGCTGTCTTAGCAGAGGCGTAGAATTAAAGATGCTCCTCCCTCAACTTGCCATGCTTTATAAGGTGCAGAAAGTAACTTCAACGAAACAAAACTAGGAACAGTTTCGCTAATGTATGCTGACACATTTTCGCATTCAGAGACTTAGTTGTCGTTTTCGTCTCTTTAATAATCAGTGAATCGTAGTGATTTTTCGTTTGTCAGTATTACTGCAATGAATGAGAACCATTTACTGACATGCCTTGATGCGGAGAGACATTCAAATACTGTAACTTCCTAAATTTATCTCATTTCAGACGTACTTTGTCTCATGTTTTTTACGTGTCAAGTGTTGGCATCTCCATGTGCTGAAGCTCGCCGTGATGGTACAGTCTGCAGTGTGGTCGTGTTGTGTACTGTGTACGGAAGGAATGTGTGCAGCAGTTGTCAACTTTTTACTGGAAGTCGTAAATGATGATTTCAATCCTTATAATCCTGCACCTGGTACCATATGTGTACCTAATTCATAGCTAATTGACAAATTCCCCATTGGTTTCTTCTCAAAAGTTCAATGGTAAAGTGAAGTAGTAACAAAACACTGAGAACGTTTCCGTTCAAGTGCACACAAATTTCATTGGTCTTCAAAGCAGTCCAGTGCTCCGGTTTTTATACATTCTTCTTAAATCCCAGGAAGTAACCATTAAATGTTGGTTAGTTTTGTATGGTAATCCAGACAGTTACATTGTACTTAATCTTTTGTTCTCCACATCGTTTCAGAAGTTGCATTTTGTTCTCGAGTGAACCATTGGTTCAGCGTTCAGTAACTAGGAAGGCACGGGTGTTCAATTATTTTCCTTGAACTGCCCTGGGTCACAAACTGCATTAGTGAAGTTGCCAGTCTTGAGCACGCAAGCTCTCACTCTGCACTGCTTTAGGGATCATCAAACTTCCACAGTGCAAGTGGAAATTTAGATGTGAGCTCAAATGCAAAGATTACCTGATTGGCGTTACGTGTAGCGACTCTTCACTTTGCTGTATCACTTCCTTCTTCACAATGAACATTTACACGAATAATTATGAGCTTTGATCGATAATTTCCTTCTTTTAACTGTTGTATCATACATGGTGGTTTCTACCAGTCTTCAATGTTTTGTTATCATGGGTTTATATTTGTTTAACATGTTGAAAAGTTACTTTAAATACTTATAAACTGTTATAGTACGCAGATATTATACTTTTTGCACTGCTTCGCTAGGAAGAATTTCTAACTTTCACTGTAGTTATTGCGTTGGAAACAATGAACAACGATTAAAGTATTTTCCAAAACTGAACACATCGACAGCATGCATACCTTTCAACCAATGAAAAACCGCTAAAATTTTGAAAAAATATACGATACTCCGTGTGCATAGTAAATACTCATAAAGCATCAGAATAAAATGCAAAATACAACTTTAATTAAAATGAAGATTGAGTATCATTAGAACATGTTTATTTTAAAATGAATATAAATTGTAAAGAACACACCATTCAGTAACAGAGACAGAACCAGATCTTAGGGTAGCAGAGGTGGGTTGCATTACTCTGCATGGTGACAGGTGACCATGAGAAGCAGGAATATTACACATGTTGACAAGGATACTCCGTAACCTCACATTCAGGTTGACAACGTGAATAATAAAATTTGCTGTCGGGGTTAAACGAAAGCAACGTTACGTTGCAGTCTATGTTAGAGATAAAAACTATATGACTCCTACGATATTTGACTACTAATATAATTTCAATTACTCTCAAGAGCCTCATTCCATTTGCTAAAAACTTATAAATATCAAGTTAGTAAAAATTTCGTTGGTTCTGACTCGTTTCAACATGGTCTCCTGATTTCAAGCAACAATGATGTGGAAAAGCAGGTCAGGAGAACATGGAGAACGAAGCAATATGTCCCAGCCGAGCTTTTCCATAAGATCCTGGATATTCCAAGTGAGTGAGAACGAGTTTAATTCGATGGAGGATGACACTCTTTATGTTTACTAAGGATGGTCACTTTTGAACCCTCCTACCATGCACTCAACATGATCGATATTGAATGAAATCCTTCTCTTTCTTGCAAAGCAGATCAGCTTCTCCCACTAATTTACAAACGGCTGCATTTCACGTTATAATGAATTATGCACTTTTTCTCACCAGTAACAACTTACCCTGAAAAAGGGCCTGAAAATATTGTGAAAGTAAATGCTCACAACAAGCATCACGCTGTTCCAGGTATTCCGTGAACTGTTCGTACGGAATCTACTTTCCAACCTCCGAAAGCTGTTTTTTACGTGCAATCGTCTTATGAATTACTTTAGGATTACAGTAGTGGTGCGAGTGGTAGTGACATTAGCTTCCAATTTTGCGGGATCAAATGTTATGATCGACCTTCTTGGCTCGTCTTTTGTCTGAGCTAAAATCCGCATTTTGAAATCCAGAAAAATACCTGCTAGTTTTTTCAGGACATTGTCCCTACAGAAGCCCGGAACATATCTTGCAGCTGAATAGATTTTATATATTCTGCTCATACTGCCCAGCTGTATCTTAAATGTTGCATTCACACGTCATTCTATTTTATTCGAGTCAATAAGTGGATGGAGGATGTACTCTCGGTTCACGTTGTTCTCAATGTAAATTCTGAAGAGCAGAATACACGTGTTAAAAATCATCTCATAATTCATGTTCAGTAACTATTCCTCAACTTAATATTTCCTTCTTAGACAGGAATGAATCACAAAAAAATATTAAATATATGATTAGAAAAAATCGTACATGGATATACAATTAAAACTATAATTAACTATACCCAGGTTACATTTTTTTGTTCAGTATACGAGTATGTTCAAAACTTGTCCTGATGATTGATATGTCAGCTGATTAAAAATTGAAGAATTTAAAATTTATTAGGAGTATCTTTTTTAGGAAAGCCTACCAGCAGACATTAATAAAACTCCGAGGACGTGATGTGTCTGATTAAAACACTCATATGCGTAATTGGAACGCATTTTGCGTTCTGTTTCAATGTCCCTGAAGTTAAGGGGATGTTTTTGACGGTCAATCGAAACTTTCAAGCGGTGTTCGGGTGAAGTTTTACGCCTGCCTGTGCTCTGTGTAATCGCTTCACCATGACCTTTGAAATATTGCTAAAATTAAGTCCACGATAATGAGACATGGCAGCTGGGCTTTCCGCAGCTGTCTGGCACTCAGCCCTCCATCAAAAGCGCAGACAGAAAACGAGGTTATTCCATAATGGTTGAGACTGAAAATAATAAGAAACGAGATCGGGAAGCTGATCAACTAGCAGTTTTAATTATTTATTGTTGGCCTTGACTCTAATTTCCCATGTGATAGCCTAAACTGCTCAACAACCACAAATTTATACTGTGTTGAAATCCATTCAATCGAAGAGATTGTAAAGCAGCTTTGTGATGTTTTTGATGTCAAATATATTTAATTTTTCAATTCATATCATATAACTTTTCTGTACCAAGAATCACTTAACTATTGTGTATCAAGGGCCACATAATTACTGTTTTATGGAGTCAGGTAATAATTACGTGAAAATTTATGACTGGAAATATGGCTCTTACTCCTCCTCCTTTTGTCATATTTTACTCCTGATACTTGTGTGTGATTGAAGAGCATGTGCGTTACTGAAGTGCTTGTGCGTGATTAAGGTGCCTGTGCATGATTGATACTTTACCTTTAGACCGCATGGGATTTGGGTTACAACGCAAGAATGAACCAATCAACAAGTTTCGGTTGCAATATTTTATTTTATTCTATTATACTATCGTTTAATACTATTTAATTGTAAAATGAATACTGGGAGGATAAATTATACATGATGGCTTTCATTTGGACACCAGTGTAGAAGTAACGCATTCCAGCTCTTCTTCTCCCCTTTTCTAGCTTTTGTATACGTCATTGCATCAGGCCTAAATGCGTCTTAGAGTTTTTGTTTACACTCAACATCACCAGCTTGGTCGACTGGTGAGCGAATCTGCTTGCGAGCGGAAAGACCCCGGTCCAAATCCCGTTGCCGACATGGTTGACGCGGCTAGAAATACGACATGGGACTTGGATAAACAACCGAATAATTATCGAAGTAATTATTCGACCCAAAAATGGGCCAGAAGGTTCGTTCCTATAGCCTCATTCTATTCTATTCAAAAGATTCAGAACTGAGCTCCCGTACTGGTTTGACACAGTCAGCAACACTTGCTCGCCTGACCATTGGTATTCCGAATTTGTATTTCAATTAAAGCCAAAACGTCACTTTAAATCGATTAGTTCATTTGAACTGTAGTGTACCCAACGATGTTAGACGATGTACCAAAACATGTACTAAAGTTGGAACTAACTTGACAAAAGCAAACCAAGGTACCAAATCAAAATGCACTGCAAGTGTCCTGTGTGTTTAATTTGGATGATGCTTAGCCTTAGTTCAGCCTCACATCATAATTAATTATGACAAGTATGCGAGAACGATGATTACTTTCAGATGATTTATTAAGCGTTGAACTTTTCACAGTTTTTTGCAGCCCAGCTGTAAACAAAAGTTTAGTTCCTGAAGGTCACAAACAATTATTTATATTCTATTATACCTTGGCATGACTTGCGTTGTAAGTTTGAGCTAGACGGAGTTTGAGGTTTAGTGTGTCTTGTAGCAGTCGCTTTCCAGAGCATCCTATTGTGATAGTGGTTGATGTGAAGTGAAATTTGTAGTTTTTGTGATGTCCAAACTACTGATTATTTGTTGACGATAAAAGAAGCGTAAGGCGGATAAATATTTTTGGCCTTTGATGGAACTAATTCAGCTCTAAGAAAATAAAAAACGACGACGTGTAGTCTTTTATTTGTGAGTCTAACATCGTTGGGTACACTACAGTTCAAATGAACTAACAGTCGTCGACAATGAAACAGTCGTCGACATTCAAATCACGATGAGACTCTGCATCGATAAGTAAATGGAAGAAAGAGTTTGACACACCCTTTTGTTTTTTCCAGATGCAGATCATCTACCATTACTTCTTATCTATAACTGAAGAAAAATTATTGAACTGAAATCAGAACGAGTATGCATGTACAGGGTGGCCCATAATTAAGGTACCTTTTTAAAATTATTATAGCTATAAAACTAAAAATGGTAAGGAGATGTGGTTAATTCAGAATGAAAGAAGAAATTTCAAACTTTAATATAAACTTATAAATAAAACAATAAAATACTTTTAACTATGAAATACAATATCTTTTAAATGACCTCCATTAGTAGTCAAACAATGGCGTACTCTTTCAACGGTGCTGTTCATCACTTTCCTTAATGTCTCTGGTGAAATGTTGTTGATCTCTTGAATGATGTTTAGTTTCAATTGTTGTAAAGTATCAGGCATTTCATTGTAAACATTTTCCTTTGAGTATCCACAGAGAAAGAAATCAGGAGCACTTAGATCTGGAGATCGAGGCGGCCACGGTATATCACCAAAACGAGAAATTATACTCTTTGAAAAGATTGTTTTTAACATTTGCATTGTTTCTTTCGCTGTGTGCGCTGTAGCTCCATCTTGTTGGAAAAAGTTATTCTCTAAGTTATTATCTCCAATTGTAGGTATCAAATATTTTTGAATCATCTGCCTGTACAGGTTTCCAATAACAGAAATTGCATCGCCATTAGCATCTTCAAACAAATATGGTCCAATGATCCTCGAAAACGTGATACCACACCATACTGTTACTTTAGCTGAGTGAAGTGGACGTTTATGAATTTCTTTTGAATTTTCTGAAGCCCAGAATCTGCAATTTTGCTTATTAACAAAACCATTGAGGTGAAAATGTGCCTCATCAGTCATTATTAAATTCTTTAGAAACTTTTCATTTTCTGCAAGCTGCAGAAATCTATTCGTAAAATCAAATCGCTTTTGGTGGTCCGTAGGATGGAGTTCTGGAGTTAATTGAATTTTATATGGATGATACTTTAGATCTTTCACCAAAATACATTGCAGTGAGGTATTTGACATTCTAAGCTGAATTAACCGTCTCCTAGTTAACGTTTTGGGCCGATCAGCAACACTCGTTGCAACAAGCTGAATTGAAGCACCAGTTCGTATGGTCCGTGGCCTGCCACAACGTTGTCTGTCTGCTGTTGCCCAAGTTTCTCTAAATTTCAATACCAGTTTTTTATGCACTTCTTCGAAGGACTTCTTTCAATACCATCAATATTCTTGTAATTCCTCTGAACTGCAGTAACTGAACAATTACATCGAAAGTAAAGTTTCACAATTTTTGCTCGTTGTTCCGTTGTGTAGAGATTCGTTTTGGGGGGTGGATTTTATGAATTTTTTGGGCAATATGTTGTGATTGTCGGTACTTAATACGCTGGTAAAAACTTTGAAATCTCTTCATTCATTCTGAATTGACCAAATCTCTTTACCATTTGTAGTTTTATAGTTGTAATAGTTTTAAAAGGTACCTTACTTATGGGCCACCCTGTATTACAAGCATTGTATTGTGGATACCAAAAGGCACCGGATCACTATAAAACACGCCATTTGTTCCGTTATTAACTTTCTTCTCTTACATGGCCATGTTATCGTTAGGTAAAATACAAAATGAAAGTTCTGTCTGTATTAAAAAAAATATATTCTGTGCCTGATGGTACCACGGGTAAAACCGAAAAGTGCATTTTATTTCATAGGTCCTTAATTTTATCATTTTTAACCAAGAAATTTCAACGAGTACTATCTGGGTCATGTTATCATTAAATAAGATACGGAATGGTAGTTCTATATACGTTAATGAAAAATATTCATTCAAAATACAATAATTCGTCGTAAATCTTTAATACGTTCATCTTTATAATAATTTCAAATAAGTCGAATCTAAATCGTGGAATTTCCACGGGAACTGTCTAGTTGCATTATAGAGAAGAATGAATGAACACTGGAAAAAGTCAACAAATCATTTGAAAGTAATCTGAGTGTTCTTTAAAATATTTATAACTATTGCTCTATTACGAACTAACATCAAGTTCGTAAGTATTCCTGCAGCAACTGATATCAGGTATGTTTTCATCCTCGAGTTGTTAGAATACTTCAACCAAACAGTTGATCTATTTTGACGTAATTACACTTGAACAAGCCCCGGCCTCCTAATCGAATGTGATAGCCAGCACAGTCGTGACCAAATGAACTTAAATGGCGTAGGCAATCTTCTTCAGTGTCAGCGTGTGGTGCCAGGAAATTATCATAAAGAACAGTTAGGTTAATGCTAGCATTAGAGAAAGAGAGCTGGTGCTGTGGTTAGATGAGAGATAAGCTCGAGGTGAAGTTGGGTTAACGAGCCCATTGTCAACACAGCCCGCACTCCGAACACCGGACACACTTTGGGTGTATTTAAATATTATGAACGTCTAAAAATGGTCTGACCTGTTTGAAGGTCATTCGAAGCATTTAATGCTGAACAGGAAGTTTACAATTCTTGCCCAAGTATAAGTTTTCAACTTACGGTTAAGTTATCATTGAGACCGTAGAAACCTTTGCATGCTAGGTGGACATTCCCTCAAATGAAGTACGTTGCTGTGAGCGAAAGCAACCAACCACTAATTAAAATGCTGTCTGTTGAAGAAGCGCGGTCTGCTCAAAGTCGCATTAGTTTGGCTTAAAAGAAACTCCGCTCCGTCAATTGAAGCATCGCTGTCCAGATACTCGACGTAAATTAATGGTAGCATCGTAAGTTTCAGGACGGCAGTTGTCTTGTTCGTCTCCGTCCTCCACAGACATGACAGTTGCAGAATCACACTATAAATATTTTTGCCATCTTTTTTTCCTTCACATACACGTACGAATTAGTTACAGAACCAAAATTGCATCAAATAATTATGATACGAAAATTTTATCTGCATCCCTTACTGGAAAATGTTTTTGCCTCATCGCGTGCTACAATTCATGGAAACACTCCGTTCATCCGACGTCTATTGACATTCCTAGCATAAATCAAGCCGCTTCTAAGCCTCTCATCGCTCCATAGAAAGGTATTGTGCAGGTTTCTTTACAACGTGTTTACATGCTCAACCTTGATCTGTATGCTGCGCACGCAGGAAACGCATCGGAAGAGTTCATGACTTGTATTGCTCGTCTGAAATTCTTTGTAATTCATCACGCGATAGGAACTCTGCAGTGGTGGCATCTTCTCGAGTCATTCACGAAGACTTGAACGAGTGCTTTTTGAATGTGATAATATTTTAGATAAACTATACTGTCGTCACAATTATTATAATGAATGACAGTGACAATAATGAACTTTGAAAGCAATCAACCATGATTTGAAACACCTGTAGTACGAAGCAGTAACTTGTAGTAGAAGAGCTCCATAACATTTATAAAGATGAAGCCAAGATGCAACATCCAGTATTAAATTTAGGCTTCATTCCAACATTGAGGTGACTCGTGGAATTATTCGTAATATAATTGAGTGAAAATTATGTACTTATTGACGCTATGTTTTTCAAAGCAATGAATAATAGTTGCATATTAAGAAATGCTAAGCCGCGCGCTGTATCCTCTATTTTATTACCTTTGAACGCAGGGATTTCCGTTGCAGCTGTGGCTACAAAGTAATTTGTTTTACCATAATTAATAACTATACTACAATTTATAGTATAGTAGGCTATACATAAGATAAATCTTTTTAAGTAACAATCAATAGCTTTTGTATTTGGGACTTCTATGCTCAACAAATAACAGTAATGTTCAGAAATTGTTCAGCCGACAAATTTTAATTGTTTTTTAAAATAGATTTTTAGATGCAACAAATACCTTAAGTTATACCGTCATTCTCATTTCTTGTCACGGGATAAATGAAATCTCATAGCCTTGCTTACGAGGGCAGCCCGTGCATCACTGCACACTTTAATTTAATACCAAGCACACAAACAAAATATGATGTACAGAGTAGGTAAGATGTCAATTCTAAATGTCATGAGTTTCTCTAAGGCCGTGACTCGCCTTATCGAATGTTTATGTTCATACTGGTTGGTCAGGTGCGTCTGGTAAGTGGAGAAGCGTAAAAGAGTTTTGCTCAAAATAGATCTTGAAGTAGGACTATTTTTATATTACTTTTTTATATCGCTGAGAGGAGAGAGATTCTTCCCTTCCCAGCAATTGCGTTATCGGTCCTTTGTCCAATTAATTTCATATTAGTCGCTGAGCAGTCCAAACTGCTGTTTCAGTATTCTACCGACTCAGTAAATCTGTCATAAATAATAAAATAGAATAAGGCAATAGAAACGAGGCGTTTGGTCCATTCTTGGACTGCTCTCTTGTGTCGAAGAGGTAATGATGAGAAAATTATCGTTTTAGGATTCATTGATCATATATCTTAGCATATGATTCATGCTATATGAAGTCAATTATATCTTCATGCCATTATCAGTGATACATGCCACACTACATCATGTGGTTTTTTGTTTCTTATCGCCTGATTAAGCTTAGCTCTAGAGAGTTAAATACCTTGATCGTATTTCATCGAAGAAACATCTACCACCTCAAACTTTCTTCTTTATTTCAATTATCACAAATTTTAATTATTATTGTATACATTTGTAAGCTAACATGTACTCTGTTTAATACATATTGAACGAATGAACATGAAGCTGTGAATTGTTACCTTAATTCTTATCTTATTGCGCATACTGAATTTCAGGTGGGAGACTTGCGAGTACATTCCAGATTTATATGTTATCAAGTGGTGTACCTCTGCGACAGCTTCAGAATGTCCCTTTTCTTTTTCCCTATACTAAATTTAGCCTTTAAATGCACTATATTTGTAACAACACCCCTTTCTTAATTTATTTTTGTACTTGCATTGACGGGGTGGAAGACATAAATAGAGCCAGTCAGTTACTGGTTGTGGTGTCCCAACTTCCCGACGATCATGGGCCGCAGAACTTCAATGCGATCAAGTTTCGCACCCAAGTCGATTCTTCTTCAACGAACAATGAGTAATGCAAATGTTCACCTACAGTTCTCATCCTGCAAATTTTCCCGAAGTGATTGAGGGTCGTGTAGCAGAACACAGCAGTGGGAAGATGCCTACATTTACAGTACCGCTGCTCGCTGGCAACACTCACTGCAAATATCATAAACTCGAAATCGAATTCATGTACAGTTCAAGTATTACACATTTCCTTTGATTTAATGCTTCACTGAATTGTAAATTAAAACTTAAGGCTTGGATTCTTCTTTTGAAATCCATCACTTGAACATGGAATCAAGACCACGCGTCATAGCACCGGCAAGTGTCGTATTCTCACACATGCAAACAACACACGAATAACTTGCTGGGTTCCTTTGTATGAATATCATTATGGAGAAATATGTTATAGTTATGATGATGAAGCGGAACTAGTTTAAACTCTTTTCCCTAAGAATTTCACCAATGAGGAAAATATTGTTAAGCATTACCAATTTTAATTTCAGAATTTCGTGTTACTACGAAGACAGTATTTTGCACCATTCACTTCGGTGCTTGCTACAAGCAGCCCAAAATTACATCTACTTACGGTGGTGTGAAGAAATAAACAAAAATTAACTTTATCTTAAACAGAATAAAATTACCGGTACAAAGTGTACAGCCATAATTTATACAGCTTTCAAAAGGTAGTCTTCAATTCATATAAAATAGCATTAATAATTTACATTTCGTACGTATCGCACAATCATTGTAATTCCTCAAATTCTTTGAGTGTTATTCCTTATTTTTCCATCGTTTTTGAGCAGCAAAAGCCCTGAAACAGTATATTTGTGATCTTCATTAAGTTGTTGCATTATTTTTTACCGGGCGTGATACGATTGTAACGTAGTAGAGGTCGCTATAGAAACTATAGATATCGTTTAAATTATCATCTAATTTCCGCCGACAAGAAAAGTTGATTGCAATCTTTGTTTGCTAACTAAATTTACACCCAAGCTTGAAGTAGAGAAGTATCCCGTGGATAAAAATAAATTAAGGCAGCTAATTAAAAAACAACACTTATCTCTTGATCAAGTGAAGTCATACTCGAGGTTCAGATGTTAAAACAATGACCATACACCAACATTGGACCCAAGCAAGGATCGTTTTGTGTGGTGGAGAGTTGGAGGCTGGCGGCGGTTGAGGCAGAAATTATTATCGTGTATACAAGTGCCAATAGATGAATTCGAATAAATAAAAGGGCAAGTTTGCCCTATGACCCAGAGCACTGAGGGGGCAGATGATTGCCGGCTGGTGTCCGTGATAGCAATCATGACCACAATACTTGACGCCGAATAACTCATAACACTACACCACACACCGCTCTCTGATAGCATTCACCGCAGATCGTGTCCAGTCAGATAGAACTCTGATTTATCACCAATTGCCCGCCATCTTTTAAACAGGCTTCCCAGTTGCCGCCAACAGAAAGTGCTCATTTCTCAGCGTATGGATCATATTTAGCCATTTCTTAAACTTCCGACAAATGCCACAACCACACAATGCAGATTACTTTAAATGAGCATTTTTCATCGAAACACGCAAAAGAGTTTTCGTGCAAAATACTCGTGAGTGTGTTGTTACATGAGAAGCTGTTTTACTTGAAGGACTTCAAAATGCGTCAAAAAACTCAACCAGAGGTGCTCGACGTGTTCATGGTTATCATGTACTGAAGGTGTAGAACTCGAAATGTTAGTGGGCACATTTTCATAACAGTACGATTTCTCATTTACAGTATTTGACTTCCAAAGCTATGGGACTTGAAAGTTATGTTAATTTTAGGCCATGCATTGAATATTTCGGTCTAAAATTCATTGATATTGCAACAACACCTGACCAATGCGGTGCTCAGCCTCGATCTCATTTTCAGGATGGAAACTGACCAAATGTTTGACATAACTGCATCGTTGGGAACTGTTCCCTCACGTAGAAATGTTATAATATTTTAGTAATAACATTGCGAGCAGATTACAGTAGAGGAATTTGCTGCTGTATTTCATAAAGGTTACATTTCATTTCTTTAATAAATGTGCAGTTGCTCTCTGGATATTTAACGCTTCCCTATAGTGGCAGATTCATAACTTTTCAGAGAGTAACCCTAACCTCTCTTCAACGAAGCGTGCGTATCATGTTTCTCGAACCTGGGCAGCAGCGACCTGCCTTCCCACGGCTGCTGTCCTTCCTTGCCGTGTGATAGCAGGCACCAGCGTCAGGCTCCAGCAGACCGCGGTGATGGTAAAGAGACCAACGGGTTAACTTCTGCAGGATACTTGTAGCTCACCAAGCCAAGTGATCCGACCATAGGCATTGTTACATACTATATTACCTACTGTATGATACGGCACTTGAAAACCCAATGTTGTATAATATTTTATGTAGATCAACCTGATAGTAAATAAACTGTTTTTCTTTTTTTTTTGTTTTCCGTGCTGGCAATGCTACATTGCGTCGGACAAGGTACATTCAATAATGGCACCTCATGTTTTCTGTCAGGACTAAAAACAGAAACATGAGGTTTGTATTAAAATAAGTGTGCACTGGTGGTGCATGCGTGACAAAGATGGCAGTACTGTATGGCACTCAGACCTGGCAGCGGCGGCGGAAGTGAGGACTGTTTTTTATACATAAAATGGTGTATAGCATTTGTGTCTGTGCTTCCAATGAGCTGGCTGGAGCATCGTTTCAAAATTGAAAAACAACATCCATGTAAAACAAACTGCATGTTTCTATTTCCAGTCCTGAAAAAATATCGAAGGTGTTATAACTTGAATGCAACTTGTATATTGCTGAGCCAGACATTACAGTGCAAGGTAAAAGCAACATCATCAATTAAATGACGTCAGGTATTGTATTCTACCAATTGCTTCAAAATACAAGTGATTTCTCAGGCACCGCATATTCCATCAGAGAGCGCATTTTCGTGTCTTTTTCTACGATGAGTTACGTACTTGAAAATTTGGAATGCCTCTAAGGTGGACACTATCAACCAAGAATAAAATTTGAGTGATATGAAGTGTTTAAAACTTCATAATGGTTGAACACGTCCTGCTTACCGTCTCATTGGAACGTTTGTGTGAAAACTGGCTTTATCTCCAAGATTATAATTATTCATCTGAAGATATTCATAGCAACAACGCACATAAATAAAACGCTGCGAGAGGCCTGAGTCGCCATGAGGCTTCCTCCTTATTCACTAGAACTCCCAAAGAATATGGACACAATGCACAAACTTACAAGATGCAGCGTCGTCTGACAATCAAAAACTCAAGAAAATGGTACCCGAAGTGTGTAAAGTTCTCTCTCATTAGCACGAATGGTTTTCTTCTGCTAGCCAAGCTTTTGCCTTATGACTCTGGATGAGGCATTACAGTACCCATACTGGTCAAATCAGATAGCCAAATTTCATTAATTCTACAGCAGTCAAGAAGCAACCGGCACAATATAGATATTTTACCCGTAAAAAAATCCTTTTGAAGCATGGGAATGAAGACCGTGTCCACATCGCAACTTATTACAGAGATTGCTTATCAGGAGAACACCGTCAACCACAAAGTAAAGGAAATATTGTTATATCTGAGATAATAGGAAACTGAGACTACGTTGCGCGTTACTTCGCAGTCATTCATCATAAGAGGACTTTTGTTGAAACCTTCGATATTATAAAATGTAAATGCATTGTAGCAATGCAGACAATCCCGAGATAATTGGCAACTGAAATTCCAACAGCAGCTCATAACTTCAAACTTATTCTTTGTAGCGCACTTGTTTTGAAAAATTCAGGTGTGGGTGCATAAACTCACTATATTTTTGTGAGATAAACTATTCTACTCTAGAATTATTCCTTAACAGAGATTCCTCAAGAATTTTCAATCTACCAGTATTTTCATGAACTTCATTAGTCTTCATTTTGTGCCTGAATTGACAGTGGTACGCCTCATCCTGAGTGAATACCTGTGTTAAAAGAGTGTGAGCTAAATCATTAATAAAACATACATGTCCTGTCTAGTTGATTTTATAACAGCTTAACTCTTCTTATTGATAGTCATTAGGTTCATATTTTTGTCTCAATTCTTCTTTTCTCCAACTTTGTTCTGCGTCTAGATTTAATTATTTGATAGAAACAAATCGTAACTTAAATGGAATATGTACACCTATTTTCACGTGAATCGATTTGAGTTTATTTTATGAATTTTTGACGTTTATCTCTGCTTTCTTTCTGTATATTCGTGTCACTCTTCCAAGATTTTAAACCTTGACTTCTGCCTTTTCAACATAGGGGATGTGTATAACCTTACAAATTTATAGGTAGAGATTTTGCTCCAGCAACATAAAACAGACACCAGCAAAATATTCGTATCCTAAAATCCCATTCAAGTGAGAAAAATATACATACGTTACGCGACTGTAATATTCTCGTGTTCATATCATAAAAAATTCTTTGTGCCAATGTGTAAAAATACACGAATCGTAGTGACCAACTCAATGATTTGCTTGTGTTGTAATCCATGTTGCGTGACTTGACTTCATTAGAATGCAAGACATGATAGTTTTGGAGGCTGGACTCTTCACGTTGAGCTTGTTTAGGCAATACGGTGCAACGCAATTGTATGTATATAGACTCTCGCTAACTAATTTCACTGGACCAAAGCGTTACATATGTCTTCATGCCTAAAAAAAACTTACTCTAAAATCAGACAACACTTGAACTGAATGTTGATGACACTCAAACACTAAAAACAAGACACTCATGCTGTCGAAACACGCAGAAAGGTACCAGCTTCAACAGCGTGCCAGTGGTAAACTTACGATGTATTTCTGCAATGGGTTCGTGATGAACTCCGTAAAATTGGGCTAACTTACTACCTTTGCAATAATTAAGACACATTTAAGAGTAATTTACTCGCTGATAACTAGATTTTAATTTTGATCTATAACTTTTGATAAACAACAATCATACCTTAACAGGCACGAATCTAAACTGAAAAAGTGAACGGACTTATCTCTCAGTGCTTGCCTAATTTGCCAACCTCCAAGAACGAAAGTCGAAGCTTTAAACACTGTTGGCAGTGGCGAGTTCATGAGTCAGGTAACGCCCATAGGAAGCTCTCAAGAGTTACACGGTAGTCGTGGCGCCCTACACAGCTCTGAGGCACAGGTCTGTGTGCTGCAGGAGTCAGGGCTCAGCCAAGCAACTGGAGCGGAACGGAAGCTTCCTACCACGATGCAGGGTCCAGGCAAGCAGGCGCCCCAGCCAATACCGCTGCATGAATTAATTGCCCTCCAGCCCCACCCTTCATATCCTAATCCTACTAAAATAATGCTATAGTAATGAAACGCTTCGTTACACTCGCATGACCTCACTCCATTTCACCAGACTCTCAACTTTCGTGATTTGTGACGCACTTTTTCCTCACGCCGATATTTTCGGCGCTCTATGAAAGATAATGCCAATAATAATTCAAACACGAGTACTGAAAATAATTGCACGGATACTTTGCCTTACATGGAGAGCAAAACACGGCGAGCAAGAGGCGCTATTCATCCATCAGTGAGCTGGTTTGCCGTTATTAATGCGAGCAAACTGCCAACCTCTTTTCCATTGATGCTTGTGAAAGTTTCACTCTGTACCTGCATGAGTGATTGCCTCTGAATTTTGAACTCAGCAACGTTAAATTTTAATAAAATAAGACCCTAATTCATGGGAAGCGTGTCACCTCGACATTTCTCAGAAGTAATTTTACTACTAATCTGATACTATAGTTTTTCGTATCTTGTACCTTTTGTTGTATTTTGTATCTTGTACCTTGTTTTCTATTGTGTATCTTGTACCTTGTTTTCTAGTGTGTATCTTGTACCTTGTTTTATAGTTTGTATCTTGTACCTTGTTTAGTGTTTTGGTTCTTGTGCTTTAGGTTGCATCTCGTATCATCCAACTTGAATGGATCTAGAACCTCTTGCATCACATCCACAATTAATTTTAACTATTTTTGACCTATGCATCTGTAGGGAAATTTAATTTATTATTTCGCATTCTGATACATATTTTGTCTGATATTTAGCGGCCACATACTTGCTTTCCTTTTAAAATACATGGATAAAAACCTGAGGATTTATTCATCAATCCTTAAGGCGACAATTGATTATTTCTCTATAATTCAACCTTTTTTAATATAAACAGAACGAATTTGAATCGAATAAACATTTCAAGTAAACCACGTGAGCTTGCTTCAGTGATTAATTTCTTTTTTGAATGGCTAAAAAGTTTGGAATAGTTGAGATGAAAAGTGACCAGATTTTGTTTTGAACATCGTCCCTGAGAACGCCTGCTGCCTCGGTCTGTTATTCAGGTCGCACGCTTTGTTGCCCCTTATTTCAATAAATGTATATCATGGAAGAACATGATGTTCTCTTCAACATCAATATAAATTGTGAACTTAGACGTCAGACCGACTATGCCGTTCACTTCCCCTAGCCCTTAGTTAATACCCTGCATTCGTGTGCCTCACATGTGAGAAAATTGTAAATACCACTCAAAATTGAGTCACTGCTAACACAGACTTCCTGAAAAATTCGTTGAGTAAAACTTTAGACGATTCTGTTTTTACGTTGGAGCAAGAAATACAATTCAATCCTGTTTTAAGATTTGAGGCCCGGACAGGCCTTGCACTGATTAGCAAGCGCGAAATATGGGACGGGGTGTAATGTGCACGCGAGGTGTGCTGAGGTCAGCGCTAGAACTCGTATTTTGTGTTGAGTGAGCTGTCCATTCAGCTTTCAGCGCAGCGCTATGACCTGTCAGAACTGACAGCAGCTACGTCTTACACTGAACATGAACTTCATTGCCACGTCTGGAAGCTAAAGCTCAAGTGGCGTTCACAAACGCGACCTCACACTTCCGTCCTGCTGGTCGGCGAGTATCATCGCAAAATTCTCTCACTAAGAGTGTGTTACTCGAGTGCTGGTCAGCGCCAAATTTGGCTTAGACTGTTGCGCCAAACTTAGACCAGAATCCATAAAACGAAGCTCTTTATTGATTCTAGTTTCAAGGATTTTGGTTCAGTGACCAAATTTGTCTCGCACTCCGTCATGGTTAGTGAAGAATTCCAGCGTTGGATGCTCAAATGTGTTTGGTTTCGAGGTCCATCTTACGTCTGGTATGTAGTCTGGCAACTGACTGAACAACCAAGACTCAACGAATATAAATTTTGAAATGATGCATTGAAAACGATCAGTTATTCCTACAAAAAGAATATATTAAAAAACTAACGAGTGAACTTGAGGAAATGTTATACCTGCCTGCACATTACATGATTCCTTCAATTAGTAGATAATTAATTAGTGTTTCAGGGAATATAATTAAATAATTCAATGCAGATTTGTATACATTATTCTACATTTCTAAAATACGTTCAAGCCTGTGTGTAAAAGCAGGTATTGTGAGAAACTATGTAGAATACAATAGCTACTCTTCTCCCCCAGATGAGAATTTCACGAACAACATCAACTGTAGTCGGATAGTAACTTTTTCATCCATCTTAGTCACGGTACGGGAAACATGATTTATGTGCGATTTAGAGCATGATTTATTTACGTGTGATTTATAGTATAGACTCGTGATTCAAATTTTTCTTGTACGTAATACACCTAACTGGTCACACAAAAATTCTGCACAGTGATTACGCACGCTGCGTAATATCAGTCCGATAATTTAAAATGAAAATCCCTATCTTTATGAACGATGTAAAGCTTTTGCTATTTATTTCAACTGTTTTGTTCCAAGTTTATATTATTCAATCAACATATTTCCAGTGCAGTTGAAATGGTACACCATTGCTAATATAGACTCTGAATGATGATGAGGTGTGAGTAAAATGTTGACCATACCCTCACCTCAACTCACAATAGCATTAATTTACTCTGACTCAGACGACTTAGCTCTAAACTCAGTAAAGGCTAGAAGACACATCTCCATATGAGAAAAGGAAGAAATCAGAATTCCCAGTTAAAGCATGAGAGTTTTATTTATTATTGCATCCAATTGCATCCTTCTGCGTATCAAACTGGTCAGGTTCTGGCGACTTCCATCCAGAGCCTTCAATATTTTTTTTTCATTTGAGGTTTTAAATTCAGTCGTCCACCATGAATTTTAGAATCCAAAATTTGTGTGCAATTTCAGGAGCAGGTAACTTCTTCAAAAGTCAAGAAAGCTTCGGGATTGAAAAATGGGAGTTAAGAGGACCTGCTGTTCATGCGGCTTCAGATTTCACACAGACGTTGCTTCCAAAAACAATAATATGATTTCTCTTGGCTAGAAAACCTTATCAACATTGCAGTCTGTCATTTAAATACTACTGACTGAGAGGTTGACCTATAGATTCAATGCACTCTTAAAAGTCACATCTTCTCCATCAACCGCCTCCACCTCATCGGTAAAGTTCATCTCGTGAATCGAGCACCACACACCGCATTAGAATGATCCTCAGCTTTGCTGCGAGAACAGCAGTAGAAAGAAAGAAAGAAAAAAAAGGAGCTTGATTTCCAATTCAGCATAAATACAGTGCATACACATTATATTTTAAACTCTTAATGTAAATATCTTGTGGCTATTAGACTCAAGCAGAGTTCAACCTAATAATGCAAAAATCTTTATAGTGCCAGTATAAACTTTCGTCGTCACTAATTTTCCATCACCTGATCACCAGCGGTATACTTCCCTTGTCTGTTCGATCATTTTCTTTTTTGGTGGAAGTACGTGTTGGTGCAAGTTTTGAAGCTGATATGAAAAATAACAGAATTTCTTGAATCTTTACTTCATATCCGCCTGTCAGCACAGAAATAATATCATAAATTTGTTCACTGGTCTCCCTCTTTCTTCTACGTATACTGTAATCTATGAAAAAATCAATGCTGTAGGTCAAACCAAAGCTTGCAGAATTTGATCATTTTTCGTTGAGGAAAATGTTTCTATGCCAGACATTCAGAAAGTAAATATACTGATGAGTTCTTCTTAGGATTTCTATTTCTACTTCTGTGCTTCAATGACTTTACAGCAGTGTAGAATCTCACGGTTTAAAATTAGAATAATACATGGTAAAATACCATAAATGCCTTGATGCTTCACTCTCTCTTACAAATTTAGGTAGAAATTGAGGCAAACTAGACGACTAAGTTAGCATTAGTAAGTTTTTATCATGCGGATTGATTCGACCAATAAAGCTACGTAGAGAACAGGAGTTGGCACACATCGTACAATTAAAATTACGCATTAAGAATACAATAAGGAACGTGAGTGTACATACATCTATCTAGTACTAAGTGAATTCTTAACAGAAAACGTCCAACAAAATATTAACATCAATTTCAATACTAATTTTTTTTTTAAATGGCACGTGCCCACAAGTTCCTTGGCTTCCTATCGTGTTGCAGCAGCGCTTCTGGCGTGCATGAGTGGTGAGTTGTGTGCTGGGGCTTCTGTTGTGAGTAAATGATGTTTTATTCATGCCCAAAATTCAGTGGTTGTAGTTATCTGCATACATTCCTGCATTAAATACCCCTAGTAATCGGAGCATGACTTAGAAATCGGTACATTGGCACACTTCAACAACTAATGAGGTTCATGTGACCTAGACTTGAATGGTGAACAGCAGGAGACGTATACATACAACCACCTCTTGATGCTAATATGAGTTCACTTATTTCATTTCATACCATGTGATGCATTAAATTAATTTATTATGCATGCTGTCCCCGTAACATAATCCATGCACCACCGGTGCACATTGCACCATATGCAGATCAAGAAACAAGTTTGTCATGGACTTCACTTTGATTCTTGAGCTGTCGAGTGCATAAATGCGATAATTTTGTCATTTTGCAATGGACGTGCTGCTTTCTTACAAAATGTAATTCACAAGTTAGGTTCGGTGGGATAACTGGTCAGTCACTGTTGTAGCCTAGAGTTTTAACCATTGTATCCTCGTTCTTTGCAAATTTTGTCGACAATGAATTCACTAGTGAAACCGAAACTAGGCATAGAAAAATGACTTTGTGTAAAGAATTAATCACAGTACATCGAAGGTACGAGCATTTTATGCAGTTTTCTACATGAATATACAATGTCCGGTATTTTTATCGAAATGCAAAAGGAGCGATTACTCTATGTAACGCAATTTAGACTGCTGCTCTTTCAGATTTAATCATTTTTTTCGGGAAACAGAAACAAAAACTTTGACTGTCATGTATTGCAAAAGGGAAAGTGAGTCCGGCTGAAGCTCAACGAGATGAGATTATATAGTTCGATTAATAATTGATCGTTGTCTCATATCGTCTCGTTAGATCAATGGTGCATGTGAATTTCTGAGAGCTCAGAAGACTTCATTAATTCCGTACATGGCAGAGATGAAGGAAGCGGAGCAATATATTCGGGAGTGAGATGCGAGCAAGGTCGTCTGCCGCCCCCGCAGCCTTGGCTGGAGAACACGTGCATCTCTCCATCTCCAGCTCGCTGCGCTGCCATAGACTCGTTTAAATAAATTATTTCTCATTTAAATACTTCAGTGCTTCAACACCATGCACGTCAAAAATATGTTGTATCACCTGTGAATGCTCGTTAGAGCTGTTGTGAAAAACTTGTTCATACTTTGAGTGGATTAGCTGTCATGCTTGACTGAAGAACTATTTTACCCTACAGGTGATGCAATTGGAGTATTCAGAATTAATTCACAATTTTTTGCCCTTCATGTGATGTTTTTTTATTTGACAGCCCTTTTCTTGTTAAGCTGTCTTGAAGTGGTAGAGGCTGCAGTCTGGTTAATGGTGTTTTCGTCCTTTAAAGCTTCAAGTTGACAGAGTATTAGCTAAGTTTATGTGCGAGTTTGCAATTTGTTTTTATGATATGAGCTAAACCCTAAATCGATGATTATTTTTTCTATTCAAGTACAAGGCTTACAAAACTTCCGTTCTTTGCACTCACCGTTTGTAATGAGCAATTTGATTTCTTAGAAAAAGATTTATTGGTAGAAATATTTCACTTCTTTTTAAACGCTATAGATTTAGTTTCAAGTCGCAAACAAACAAAAACTAAAAGACCGTAAGTACATTAAGAAACTTGATGAGTTGTCCCCGTAATTAATAAGCATTTACAGGACTGTTGTTCTTGTACTATGTTGCTTTTCTAACTTCTTGTATGACATAATCAACTAACTGTTTTCTTTCTTACAGAGAGAGCAGCCTATCTTTTATCATAGGTAAATTGTGCATTGTTTGTTTTGTTTCCATCCTTGATTTCAGCCAGAATGTTATTCCCTAGAGGTTGAAATAAGTGACTAGTATACTGGATAGAAGTATTAGGCCTCATCATCTACTTCGTAGGTGATCAGCATCTTGTTAGAGTTGCAATGAAATTAGTAATACTGATAATGGACTACGACTACTAGTAATATTTGGAGTCCTAGGAAAAAAAATTTAGATAGAAAAATATTAGTCGGAATCTATGATATATCGGTAGATTTCTATTGCGCGTTTTTCTCTCTAACAAATTCTCCAATATTCAGTAGAGGCTAATGGCCAATACACTCAAGGGAGCATAATTGATCATTCATTACGTAAAGAGCAGTGAAGAGTATTGAATAATCAAGTGTACGTACACAAATGTCCAAAATGTCCAATTCGATTCACAAATGTCCAAAATGAAGGCAAGGAGCGATGACACTTGATCTCAAAAAACTATATAGCTGTGGTTGGAGGGTTTTCACTGTAATTTAACACGTTGAGTGCGATACGACCCACCGGTGGGTCACTCAGGTTAGGTTCTGTAATTTTTTCAAAGCTTTCTAGTGACTGTGTGTACAAAGTAAAGATTTGCACCGGCTAGGTAATCGCAGGCAACGTGTTAATTTAGGTAGAAGCGACGGAACTTCCCACGAGAAAAAATTTTCATCAGGATAGAAAACTATGAGTGTGAACGTATCACAAAACATTGCTTTGCTAAATGGCGTTGCTTTATCACTCTAGTCGATGATAAAAGAGCACACTTTATCTTGACTTTAGAATAGAATAAGGCAATAGAAACGAACCGTTCGGCCCTTTCTTGGGTTGATACCCAAGTCCCATACAGCACACAAGAAACCTTTAAAAATTCAAAACTACTTTTCGAGAGCCAGAACTGTCTCAATTATGGGGCCGTGTTCGTTGCAGAGACCGACACAACCACCAGATGCAGGCCACGACACAACCACCAGATGCAGGCCACGACACAGCCATCAGATGCAGGCCACGACACAACCACCAGATGCA
>VCRD01000284.1:0-11665 GCA_006783055.1 Trinorchestia longiramus
GAGAAAACTATCTACTTGTGATGTCACTGCAAAATATAACACCCAGTATACATTTAGTGTAATGCATTAATCAATCATTGTAAAAGATTCAAACCCCTTGGATCCGCAACAAGGCTATTCCTATACACGGTTAAATATTTGTTACCTATGTACATCGAATCACGGGTTAGAGAAAAACAGCGAATTGCTTCTTATCAAAAAGTTACAAGCTCTGGAGTCAAACTTGGTTTGAAATATATAATATAAATGTGTACATATATGTATATATATATATATATATATATATATATATATATATATATATTCATTTAATTCAATATTTTTCATTTTGCATAGAATCGATGAAGCAGCATACTCTTCAACAAAAAATGTATGAGCTAAAAATTAGAATATTTTTTTGTTTTACGATGGAAACAATATTTTATCATCGAGTTCGGTGGAATATTTTGCTGGTACTCTGATGAGTTGCAGATTTTGTTGATAACACTGGGGAACAACTGGAAAAAATCTGATGATTTAGGTTTTTATGCTCATTAAAACTAAAAGTGGCACCCTAATTCCAAACTGGCAATCAGTTTTGTTCTAGTACGTCAAATTTTTTCTCCACAGCTTACCTTCCAGATGAGCAAAATTCCAGTGATTAGCTGTAGTAAGACTTGTCAGCTGATTACGATTGGACTCATCAACAGCAACTTGTTTGTGCAGCCCCAATTCAAACAGTGAGGTGAAAGGTGTGTACAGCTCCCAATTTGTCAATATTATCAGTATCTGCAAACAGAAACTAGCATAGCATGAATTGAAAGGATTTTTACTGAGTTTTCTGTTAAGTTTGCCACCATGGGCATACAGTTATGAGTTGTATTTCATTTTACCGTGTTTTTGTAGTTTTCAAAGCTTCTAACTATTCGATCCTATTGTTTTATTTACCTAGGTATATATTTCCTTTGTTCCAGATCAGGTCAGATCTTGCTGCTACTCGTCCTAAATGCCTAAACAACTTCGACTCCTTTTGCTATGTATGTGGTAGGTTTATTATTTCAAGTCAGAGGGCAAATATCAGTATACTCGTCGAATACATTTTGCCTATTTTAAAGTAAAACTCGGTGATCAAGACAAGGCATTGGCCCCTCATAAAGTGTTCACGCAGTGTGTCGAGAGCTAACGGATATTGACCAAAGGAGCACACGAAAAGTTGGCATTTAGTGTTTCCATGGCTTGGCAAAGGCAAAAGGATTATTACATAGACTGTTACTTTTGTTCAGAAAAAACACCAGGATTTAACAAGAAAAATAGAAGTAAAATAAAATATTCTAATCTACCGCCAGCCGTAAGACCAATGCCTCATTTAGCTGAAATGTCAGTGCCAGTGTTCGAACAACTACTTCCTTTAGAACAGTGGTTCCCAAACTTTTTGTGATCAAGTACCACTTGAAGGTCCCGTACAGTCGCCACGTACCACCTGGTTCCAGAGAAACTAAATTCGATCAGATATCACTTTATTTCCATAATTGTACAAGTAGAACACGCAAATCAACTAAGATTTGCTAACTACAAATCGTTGCCATATTACCCTATGTTAGGCAGTAAACATTTTGTGAAGTGAAATATAACAAAATAAAAATTGTTCATGACCCCGAAAGTGTTCGCGTACCACCTGGAAGGCCCTCGCGTACCACTAGTGGTACGCGTACCACAGATTGGGAACCACTGCTTTAGAAGATCTGAGTGATCTTGAAGAACGCAGTGAAGATTTTGATGAAGATTTTGGACTTCACGAGGATTCAGTTCGGCACGAGGTCAATCATTTGACACTTGATTTGAGCCCATAAAAAAGTTTCACACATCGTGGTATCAAGACTGAATGAGAAAAACTAACTTGAAAAAGGAGTGAAAATATCGTACTTTCGAACCATGGAAAGTACATTTTAGCAGTACTTCTGAGGTGATAGCGGCTTTGTGTTTTGCCATAACATTTCTGGTCTACTCAAGAGGCTAGGGCTTTCCATCTACAATCCAAATGAATGGCGAATGTTCATCGATAGCTCACAGTGGTGCTTGAAGTGTGTCCTACACAATGGCAATTTATTTAGTGCAGTCCCTATTGGGCATTCTCTTTGTGTTCGTGAAGAATATGATGTAAAGAGAGTCAGTGAGCTATTGATAAATAACAAACAAAATTACATCATGTGCGTTAAGCTTAAAAGGGTTGGCTTCTTTCTTAGTCAACAACGTGGGTGCACATAGAATCTCTGATTTCTCTGTATGTGGGATAAGAAAGTTCGGGAGAAGCATTGGGTTGAGACTAATTGTTTCACTTCTGAACATATAACCAGATCTCATGAAGCAATTTGTAAAACCATTGCCAATTACAAAATTCCACTAAATGCCAGTGATCACTGATAGCCAGATTAGTCGACTGATGAGCGTACCCACTTGCTATGCGGGAAGACTCGAGTTCAATGCCCGTAGTCACCGTGGTCTGTTAGTAAATGCCCATCAACGACTAGAAATGTCCAGCAGCTGCTACACTGGGCGCTCGTTTTAAGCCACACCTCCACCACGCTCATCGACATGTTTCTACGAGCCTTCAACTCTACCTTGCACCATCGAGGACGGCGTTTCGCTTGAAGCATCACTACTACTTTTAAGATCTTATCGATGAGCATCATCACTACAGAGATATTAGAGTTAGGAATTTAAAAAACAATGTATCTGCACTAAATACTCTATTGGAAATAGTTTCTTTCTAATAGTGACTTTCAAGTACATCATCTTGCAATTTCCTAGACTATCAACTGAAAAAAACGGTGTATCTCATTGTCCACAAATTTGGCAAATCATCAGAGATGAACAGTTCATCGGGATTATGTCAGACCTTGAAAAGAATGCTTGGTTATTATTAAAAGACGTCGTCAAGAACTTTCTTGGAAATAAACGTGCTAGTAATTACGCATAAAATCGTTAAAAAACTATTGGAGAGTTACGAAGTGCTTAGTAGCAACATATTGAACTAGAATTTCTATATTGCTATCTTACCAGCTTTCCGTTAAATCTTTCTGCTGTAAGCGACAAGTAAAGCGAACGATTTCACCAAGATTTGAAAGTTATGGAATAACGTTATCAGGGTAGATGGGATGGCTGACTGTTGTTGGAGCATCCAATGAAATAGTTATCAAGTTGAACACTGTGGAAATCGCTATAAAAGTACATTTTTACCTTAACTACTTGCTCACAATTACAATTACAATTACAATATCCATATCTCTTGGAAAATATGGTAGTCGTAAACAAACATTGTAGTCATGCCTGTTTTTCATATTTTATTTTACATCACTATTTGAACATTTGTACATAACATATATCTGTCACATATAATATTTTTCATATTTTTTTAGGAAAATGGGGACCCTACAGTTCACAAACTTGACGTGCTTGAGAAAAAAATGAGACCAGTTTTCGATTCCACCCCCAAAAATTAGTTAAAAACAGCTGTCGTAGCTAACTCAATAAAAAATTGTACTCTCCTATGGAACACAGTGATAACTATTTTTTATCATTCATTGGAGAATTATGCAGACACAATGGATTTTATCTTTTAAAGTAAGGGTGAACAACATCTGCAGCACTGTTCCTACGTTACAATTAGGAATTAAACGGTATTGCTCAATGGATAACGAGTTGAAAAATATAGCTGTTATGAATCTGACCAATGAGTTAACAAAACACAGACAGTAAAGCTCGAAAGAGTATTTTTGTGAAGAAGTTGCTCAAGAACATAAGTGTATTCATGTATTTTGAGCTTAAATTGACGGCATGATAATGCAATTACTCAACAAACATGCAAAGCGCTTATGGTCTAAAAATAGCACACAGTTGGTTTAGGGGATTCCGTATATATTTTACATTTTATCGGGATTTACAGATTTATTACGGTAAGAAAATGAATGAGATTTCTTTAATTTTCTCCATCAGTCATGCCCTGAAGTCACTATCTCGTGTAACACTGTGCGGTGTTATACGGCATGAAGGATGTGTAACGGCTTGCCAGTCTGCAAAATTAATGTTCCCCACCCATCTAAATAGAATTTTTAGTGGCTCTTTTGTTTATTTCATTTAACACAGCCCAAACAATTTTCTGGGAAATGTTAATGGCTGTTGTGTAAAATATAGCTCTTAATATTAAGAAACAAGTTTTACAAAAAAGAGTTGTAATTCCTGTACCGTTTACAATTGAGCTTTCATCGTCCAGAGTATTCCGGTCTTCCAACGAAAATTTCATTGATTTTTCATTTGAATATTTTTTTATCGGGACTGTTTTCTTTATATATAATTATTATTATTCGTAATGGTAAACTTGTTTTTACTGGTAGATAACACGCAGGTTGCCTTTGTGCCTCTAGTATTATGAAATTGATGATGCAGCTAAGAAAAGAGTCGAAATTGATTAAAACCAGTCAATAAAAATAAACAATTGAATACCATGTCATGTGTGTTGCGCACTCAAACAGCTATACCTAGGATATTGAGCGTAGGCTTCAGCACAGCATGCACATTAATGCTACTAACACATGTATTCAAGGATGCGTCACCGTACGCCTGAACACAAATCCGTAACTCGAAACCGTATACCAACAACAATCTTCAGAACGCTATTAATGATAAAAATTAAGGAACACATAATATTCAGATATCCCAGTTAAGATTCAAGTATCTTATGACCTTATCATGTAGGGGCAGAAAACATACAATTCTATCAGTAGCGAATATTCCAAGTAAACTTATGACGCTTATATTTACAAACCTCTCAAGGTCAAATGTATCCTTGTACAAATGCAGGCTCGTAAATTGTAAAACTAGGGGCAGACTCTGTATTTTTAGTGTTCAAAGCAATGTAATAAAGTGAAAAAGATCTCGGTTCATGCGTGCCGAATTCAATTCTAAACTCTTAGTTTTCAAGTTGACAAGGTAGTTTCGAAGTAAGCTCTCCAAGTACTATCGCACAATATATAATGTGAATAATGAAGAAATAAATTATTTTTTGTGCTTATCTTTATAAGTGTATTTAACTGTTATTTAAGCAGGAACGATTGTCGTCAGGTGTACTTATTGTTATAATTTGAGCTAAAGAATACTATAATTATACATAAACACAATGCTATACCCTACTGAGTGTCAGTGACATCAATACTATTCAGTTGGAATTTTAATCCTTCGACTCTGAATAATGAATTTTTAGAAAGTTCGATTGCAACTCTTTAACAGTAATTTTGAGCTGCTTTCAGCTCCAACATATGCTGCTTAGTGGCGACGGCCGTTAAAAGATGAAATACGCATGTTGTGTCTATTCTCGTGATCAGTCCGATATCAGTGCCGCGTGATAACATGTATCATTATAATTTAAAATGCAATTCTTGATACATGCATTTACTCAAAACAGCTGTGAAAATTGATTTCAAAAAATATCTGCATTCATGATGCATGATCCCTTAGCTTTATTATTCATTTTACATGTTTTAAACGAGTATATCTTTTGTCAATTCCTTCTAATAAGTTCAGGATAATTTTATAGCTGTACAGCAAATATTCAAATTTTAAAATATTGTTCCAAAGGACTAGTGGTGTTGTTGTCATCCACTTGTTGATATTGAGCTGTGAATTCACTTTTTATAAATAATGCATTTTGTATGAATCCTTACAGCAGCTGGCAAATTTTTTTAGGTTATACGTTTTTCTGTTCTAACTTTTTCTATAAATGAATTGTCCTGATGATATCAATTAATCGTTTGGATTTTCAATGATTCTCTACAAAATTGTAATTTATAAGAATACCACGCATAAATTTAAGATATTAGGAACAAAACTCTCAAACAATCTCATAAAATTCAAATTTCTATGAGTTATGAGCAAATTTTTGTATAATACACCTAAATATATATGATATTAATGGAATTTTATCAATTTTAGAATCAAGAGAGTTTCATGAGTCTTCTTCATATGTAAAAAGTTCCATGTATAACTATTTCCGAGAAATTTCATATACCAGGAACGACTGTTAGCTGGATAGTCATGAAGTGGAATGATGGAAAAGATGTCAGTGACCTTCAAAGAACAAAAACACCAAGAAAAATAACTCAACGGAAGATGCTTTGATCCAGAGGAAGCAGTCAGTCACTGCCTCAAACAAGAAAATTGTGCAAATATGGAAAGAAATGGCCACCAAGCAAGGTCCCAAAGTGAGTATAGACTTCATAAGACGTCGCTGCGATGCCGCTACATTATGAACAAGGATTCTTGCAAAGAAACCGTTGATCTGAGCAAAGAATAGGAAGATTCAACTAAAATTTGCTAAGGAGCACGAATTGTGAACAACCAAAAATTATGTCATTTGAAGTCACAAATCCAAATTCACTTTATTAGAATGTGAAAGCCGGCGCTATATTCATCGTCCGCAAGGCACCAGAATGAATTCCTGGTACCAACGTCTGAAAGTGAAACATAGAGGCGGATCGGTATCGGTCTGGGGTGCATTTTGTCTCAGTGATGTTGGTCTCCTCGTTCACATCGATAGGATTATGGAGCAAAGTGCTCACAAAAATATTTTAGAAAATCAAGTGATGCCTTATGCTCGTAAAAAGAGGTTTCGGTTGGAGTGCAGATGAATGTTTCAGCAAGATAACGCTCCTAAACACACCTCCAAAATTGTAAAAAATTGAATTACCGTTCAGAAAATTACAATCTGACTGGCCTAACCAATCACCCGACATCAATCCAATTCAATGCCTTTGGAAAGACATTGGGAAAAAGTCGGCAGTCCCTGAAAACAGAACTCTTTCAAGATCTTCAATCAGAGCTGGTAAAATATATTGGCTCTCTTTTAGAAACTCTTGTTAATTTCACTCCTCAAAGTTGTGCTGCGAGCACCAAAGCGAAGGGATATGTCACCAAGTATTTTATATATAGTCCTCATATTTTTAGTCCTCTATTGTCTTTAAATTTCTGTCAGTTACTGTACATCAAGTCAACCACTGCAAAAATGTACTCATGCCTGTGCTGCATACATTTTTGCAACGTTTACTCGTTGTATGAAAAAGTAAATAAAAATAGAAATACGTAAAAAATTGGAAATATCTATTTGATAGTCAAACGCTAAAAGAGAACAATTTGCTACAGTCTGAGCCAGATGTTCAAACCCTGACTCTGACTCTAACTGAGGCTCAGACTCTGATTCTGATTCTGACTCTGACTCTGTGAAAAAATGACACTTTATCGTTAATTATAGGAACTTTTAGGAAACTATGGTGTGATACTGTAATGTTTAAATAAATAGACTTTTCGGGTGCAATAAACATATAGTTACTACACATGTCACGTTATGTATTTATGTGATTGATGTATCTGTTATGTAGTGATTTTTTGTAAGAAATTTCCTCACTGTAACACTGTAATGGGAAATTTGAAACACTGCAACAGTTTAGCTCAGGACATCAGCATAAGCTCACCTGTGAACAGCGTGAATGTGAAACCAATTTACTAATAAGTGTTGAAAAAATATATTTATGGGCTATCCGCTACCTTTTCGAGAGTGGAATGATTACTCACGACAGTGTTCAGCGTATAATTTAATTTACTAATATTTTTTAGTATTATCACATGTTATTGTTAAGCAATGTGTGGTGAGTATGGTAACATCTACTTCATGTGCTATCATTATCCTGTGTAAGTATTTTCTCGTCGGGTGCTAGGCCTCTTTCGCCCGTTTGATACAATTCAAGGCAATCAAATCAGCATCATCATGTGCACGGGTGCTCCAGGCCTGACGTTTACTCTAGAAAGTGGTACGATGCTGTGCTGCATGGGTGCACAACGTTCAGAGGGAATTCATATCGCTCTGTCAGTGATGGCTGGACGAAGCGCTGGCAATCAACTCGCTGGTAATGTTTATGAGTAATCACTACTAAATCCGTCATTCCCACGTTCATCGAAGTGCTAGTGGTGCTCTTAAATCCCAAGAAGAATGCAATATCTCCAGTCTGAAAGTGGTAGATCAAGAAGTGATGCAGTAGGAGGCATTAAATCTTTGCACTAATTTAGGATTTATCAGTAAGTGTTAATGAATGTTTGTGCCAAATAGTGGGTTAAAAATTGCAATACAATTGAGAAAATGTTGGTCGAACGTGAACCAACTCTGTGATTTTGTGATTTAGTGTCCAGTGTGGTGACAAAGTATTCCAGGGGTTCAAATTTGATCAACTTGTTTCAACAGTCTAAATATCAATACCTCAACACTATAAAAATTTGCCAAAATTTCGTATTCTTTTCCGTAACTGAAGGATAAATGTCTAGTCTTTCCGTGTATTTAATATCCTTTCTCAAATGTGAAGTCGATCATGCCATGATTTCTCTTTTTTTGTTTGTTTTTTGTTAGTTAACTTATTAACAAGGACTGATAAAACGCAACAGAAATAAAGGAAAAATGAAACCTCAAAGACTGAGCATTAATAAAGTGCTAGTTTTTTAGTGAATGTAGGTAATAATGATTAGCCATTTCTCGATTAGCCCAATATCATACTCCGACTCGTTAATCGTTTAGTCTATTCCGCTCTATTCCGACTCTACGATTCCAACTCCACAGCTTTGAGTGATATGGGACACTTTTTATGCATGATGTCCCTGTATGACAACAGTACGCATCTTAAACAATCTCTATCAGCCTAAAAGTGCTCAACGCGGAAAAGAAAGTCTTATTTTTAATGAAAAGGTTTGTGATCATTGGCACGAGCTTAAAGTGTGTCAGTAGTTTTGAATGAAGCATGCCAGCTTTTTGAGTGTCAATTTTTTATCAAACGAGTAATATACTCTAAGAATCGTCGAACGCAAGGACATATTTTGTCGTAGAAACAGGAAACAGAACACCAGCAACCACAACTGCGGTGTAATTTCTGAACTATTGCTAAATAAATTAATTAACTGTTATTTGATGACCAGGGAATACATTGATGTGATGACGATGCTTGAAATACAGTAAGCCAGTGACAGGCGAAAGACATACCACGGCAAGGTGTACCTGTATTTACGTGGCAATTAAGTCGGAGTTTGGTATGCATTCAGCTTAATGAAATGAAACCCTTGATGAAACATAACGCTGTTTCTTTTGCTTTTGTGTCTCAAATTGTAAAGAGGAGTTTGAACAAATGTGAGCAGTTATCAGGTTTCTTGTCCTAATTCAGTGTTTTCCAATCTCTTTCGAGCCGTGGCATGCCATCAAACTCTTCAATTGTTGACGGCACACCTGTCGGAAAAAAATTATACTTTTATTGCTAATGCTCTTTTCCACGTAACACTTGGGCCTCCGTATATTTTCAAGACAGATTTGAACAACAAAATACTAGTACTATTTTATTATATCATACATCGGTTATAAGTAATATTTAAAATTATAAATTTTAAGTTCACATCCTAATTTACTTCTTTATTTCAATAAGCCAAATGCCAAACAATATTCGAAGTTGAATTGAAAGAAGAAAAGAGAATATGATACTCAAATGAAAAAAGTAAAAATTTTAGTGTGAAACTTGAGCCTGGTGCTTTTTTACAACAGCTCCAATATTTGGTCGCATGTGAGAGAGGCATACTCTCAAGTCTTCCTCGACACTTCAAGCCTTGCACGTTTCTTAGTTTTGATGTTCAAATAAGAAAACCCTAGTTCACACAGGTAAGAAGCTGAAAACTGCAACAGAATCTTGATAACTTTTTTGACAACTGCAGGGTACTCTTCCATAACCGAAATCCAAAAGGAGTCTACATAACTGTAACTGAGCACACTTCAATTTCAGTCTTCGACTGCTGAAAACACTTGCTAATTCTTCTTCTTCATTCAACTCAATACATATAAATCGGACTGGTAACAGCTAAATTTTCAAAGGGATTGCGAATTCAATCATACTCATCAATGCTGATCGAGGTAAAGTATTCATTAATTCGCTTTGCTAAGCGTGTGAGATGTTCATTAATAATAGGAATCATCTTTTTATTGCTGGTTTTCCGAATTAATGGAAAAATGTCCAAATTGCCTGCTCTGATTCTTTTACTTCAGAAAACAATTTTTTCTTAAAAGCAACTAATTTATCTGTAGAAGTTGAAACATTTTCGTTTATACTTTGCATTTCGGTATTCAAAGAATTTACGGGGCCAAATATCTTTGTTAAATACTCAACTTGGAACATCAACTAGTCATTTTCAGCCACAAGTCCTTTTCATTCTCAAAGATAGAGAAAAGTTCTTTCTGAAGTTCATTCACACGTGAAAGCACCTTGCCTTTGAACAAAAATCTTACTTCTGTATGTAGTAGCAGGCGAACGTTTTGAGAATTCATATCCTTGCTTAACATCTCAAATATTCTAGTCTTCATGGGCTGTGTTTTATTGTAATTTACTATTTCAATGACTTGATTTAATACATCTTTCAGTTCAATGATTTTTACAACATTTCAAAATACTTAATAACTTCATTTTGAAGACTTGGATGTTTTGTAGTGAAGTGTCTCTCCAACTTACTTGACAAAATTGTTTCATTGGACAGAGTCTGGCAGAACACAACACAAAGCATCTGATCGTTACCAGTCCAGTGAAATCCATATTTTGAATAATTAACACTCTACATCCAGAAACTTTCACCTTTTTAACTGAAACTGATTCACTAGAAGTAGATTTTTTCAGTTTTTGGGATCGCCTTCATCGCAATCAGTTTTTTGCTTGAGAAACTTACCCATGCTTAAGGGCGTGATGCAGGCAAAGAAGGTGGTGATTACAATAAAAAAATGTAACCACCGCACCTGCGAACCATATCAAGATTGAGCCAAATAAATAAAAAGAATCTCAACAATGCTGTATTAAACTTAATGAAATTTATTTGCAAAAATTATCGCTCAAATTACTAGCAATTCATAGGTAATTATAAATATAAATGTGAACTAATTTCATTAAAAGACGAATTCGCAGGATACGTCCTGTGACAGTTTCGCAAATTGATTGGCTGATGGTACTCCAAATTATTCGTTCATTTTCTCTAAGGTTCGCTCAACTATCAGTACAATTCATTGACTATGTCACAATTTGGAACGACACTAGTGAGACTTCATCTTTAGCTGACGTTGAAGCAATTGTTCGTCATTTAAAGATATTGCACAGGAATTTGAGATTCTTTGTGTGCAATATGTGACTTGAGGTACTGTTTGATTCTACAGCTAAAATTCTGAATAGATTATTAGCTGCTAGCATATTAATTATACTAACAATCTTTAAGCGTTCGGGTGTGCCGTGCGATTGTTTTGCGGCGCACCTGAGCAGCCTTCCTTTTCGCGTCCAATGTTGTTTTTTCAAAGATAGAGAGCTCTAAAATGTACAAGTTGCGTAAAGCCTTCGAATCACTTCTCTGAGCGGTGCTAAAAAGCTAACACTTATGTGAATTCATTGGATGGGTGGCCATTGTGATAAAATGTTTTGAATTTCGTTCGCGGTTGTCGGGTCTGGACCATAGGAAAGGGCTCTCCTTGTCCATTCTCTATCTGCCACCCATTGCCCTCTCCTTCCTATAAGTAAACAGTTTAGCAACTGCATGGAGAGTTGTGCTTGATGGTCTTCTTGTAAATTCTGATTGAGTACCAGTT
>VCRD01000284.1:12343-74014 GCA_006783055.1 Trinorchestia longiramus
AACAAGTGGATAACAACAACACCACTAGTCCTTTGGAACAATATTTTAAAATTTGAATATTAGCTGTGCAGCTACTAAATTGTCTTGAACGTATTAGAAGGAATTGAACACTTTATGAGGGGCCAATGGCTTGTCGTGATCACCGAGTTTTACTTTAAAATGGGCAAAATGTATTTGACGAGTATACTGATATTTGCCCTCTGACTTGAAATAATAAACCTACCACATACATAGCAAAAGGAGTCGAAGTTGTTTAGGCATTTAGGACGAGTAGCAGAAGGATCTGACAGGATCTGGAACAAAGGAAATATATACCTAGGTAAATAAAACAATAAAATCGAATAGTTAGAAGCTTTGAAAACTACAAAAACACAGTAACATGAAATACAACTCATAACTGTATGCCCATGGTGGCAACGTTAACAGAAAAGTTAGTAAAAATCCTTTCAATTCATGCTATGCTAGTTTCTGTTTGCAGATACTGATAATATTGACAAATTAGGAGCTATACACACCTCTCACCTCACTGTTTGAATTGGGGCTGCACAAACAAGTTGCCACGTTGCTGTTGATGAGTCCAATCGTAATCAGCTGACAAGTCTTACTACAGCTAATCACTGAAATTTTGCTCATCTGGAAGGTAAGCTGTGGAGAAAAAATTTGACGTACTAGAACAAAACTGATTGCCAGTTTGGAATTAGCGTGCCACTTTTAGTTTTAATGAGCATAAAAACCTATATCATCAGATTTTTTTCCAGTTGTTCCCCAGTGTTATCAACAAAATCTGCAACTAATCAGAGTACAAGCAAAATATTCCGTCGCACTTAATGATAAAATATTGTGTTTCCATCGTAAAACAAAAAATATTCTAATTTATAGCTCATACATTTTTGTTGAACAGTATGCTGCTTCATCGATTCTATGCAAAATGAAAAATATTGAATTAAATGAATATATATATATACATAAATGTACGCATTTATATTATATATTTCAAACCAAGTTTGACTCCAGAGCTTGTAACTTTTTGATAAGAAGCAATTCGCTGTTTTTCTCTAACCCGTGATTCGATGTAGGTAACAAATATTTAACCGTGTATAGGAATAGCCTTGGTGCGGATCCAAGGGGTTTGAATATTTTACAATGATTGATTAATGCATTACACTAAATGTATACTGGGTGTTATATTTTGCAGTGACATCACAAGTAGATAGTTTTCTCATATGCAAATAAAATATTAGAATTTTATGAATAACCCTTCCGTAAAATAATAGAAAAGACAAGGACAAAAACAAATATGCTGTGAAAAAAGAGCAGCCAGTTCGTTTTCCCTGAAAATTTAGTAGACAGTGAAAAGTGCGTAAATTACAATTACTAAATAACAAACTCATTTTTTCCTCGATACTAAGGCGGACGATAAACCTGTCAAATAGTGACAGGATTGTACAAAATCTACATCGATTGAGCAAAATATTTTTCCGCAGGTTAATAAAATTTTGACTAGATGACAACTTTGCTGCTGGATCATTTTTCCTATATGAAGAATCTTCTACCTGTTGTGATTCCGCAGGCTGGTGGCAATGTTAGCATGAACCGATGTCTCTAGTCTTCCCAGCTTAAAATTAGAAACTACAACAAATAAAGTTTTCATGAACCAATGCTGTCAGATTTCCGGTGGCAGTGGGCCTAGAAGACGCTTTTTTCATGAAAAAATCTTCAATAACAGTTAAAGTTAAGGGTCGCATTAATATATTTGCAAAAGATATAGGAATATAGCGAAATATATAAACTGTACCACACAGAGATGCAAAAACGTTGACATCAAAAGTTAGTACTCTTATATATCTATTTCTTGGTAATCCTTTAAAAGTTTTATGTCATTGTATACTAGACAATATAAAGGAAACAGCGAGCAAAATTGTTTTTTTTTCTGGGTAAATTCTGTATTAACCAAATTATTTGAATATCTGAATGTTTCGCCTTACACAGCTAGCAGTAATAAGAATATTAATGCTGACGTAAAATATTATTGATAATACTTTCGGAAAACTTTCGAGGTGTTATAGTACACGAGCTTTGCTTTCCAAGCTTTCGAATCTAACGAAATAAATTATAATCGGTACGTATGATAGCATTTAGTTAAAAGGAAAAAAATATTAAAATAAAAACTTTCAAAATACCTCCTAATCAATTTTATATCCCTATGATGACAATTTGACATCTCCTGAACTATAGATAAAAGAAATATATTTGCGTTTTTTTAATTTTAGTTAGAGTTTCAAGATGTAGGATGAAAAATATTTCATCGGTATTGAATCGTGCGTTTAATAAAACTAAAAAGTTGTCTAGAAAATAATTAAATCATATTTTCTCGAGCACTCTCGTAGAGCCACAGTGGAGAGTGAGATGAATTCATGCCAGCTCTAAAACTCTAACCGAAATGCTTTATTTTACTTGTTTGAAGAACGAGTACGTATATAAAGTATTTTCCATTGAATCAAATAAGCAAAAGGCTCAATTTTGTTTACAAACAAGAGACTATGCTCTAGTAAAAATCTGTCTTTACAGTTACAAAATTGTATTATTTAAGAAATATAAACAAAAATTAATCTGAAATACGTGCTCGTCAGGTTTCGTCATACATAGTGCCATTTTAAACTCAAACCCAATTCAAATAATACTCTGTTTACTTCCCCTTGATAACATCTTAATAGTTACCAGGTGATGTAACATTCATAGACAAATTAATAGATCAGGCATTGCATTCCGTTACATGAATATTTTTGAAGCATTTTCTGTCCTGCTTAATTTTTTCTCATGGATCATGTATAGAATAAATTTTTTCGACTTTCTTGATGGCTGTGAATCACAAATTTAAATAGCGAATGAGGCTTTTAGGAAAATGTGCTGTTCATGCTCGGAATAATCTAACTTTTATTTTGTGAGCGCTTTGACTGCCTACTGATTATTATGGTGTCGTCCATTTTTGTCAATATTTTTCCATGCAAATTAGAGTCAACGTTGTAAAACGAATTGAGCATGATGTTGTTTCATATTTTCTCAAATGGATGTTTTTGATTTTTCACATGGGTGCTTGATGACATTAGGCAAAGTTTTCTTGGAACGCACAGAAACCTGGAAATTTAGTTTCTCGCAAATTCGGAGCCCAATAATGAGATTCAAAACCTGCTTTAAATTTGAGCGCGCCTGCAACATCATTCTGAGTGAGTTACTGAATCCTGATGAAATAATGTATTCAGAGTTTGTATATATTTTGAAATATTTATATTCAAGATACACAAAACTGCTCTATGCTATTTTTCCAGCTCGTTAAATTATTCGCTGGTATGAAAAATTCTGTTACAGAGTGAGGTCATTTCCAGGCGACGTCCTTCCTGAACAATTCTTTTGGAAAATTTCTTATCTTGTGATGATATGTAAATTTATCGAAAACAACCTGATATGTACAAGTGATGGGAAGAGTCGAGAAAAACGTGAAGCAATCGCAGATAGTCTCTTATTCGCAAACGTTTGAATTACGAACGTCGTTATATATGGACATAGTTATCTTAATGTTCAAAGGTAGTTCGTAAAATATAACCTCAACGAGTTCACAAGTACAGCGTACGGTGTAAACAACAACTCTCTATCACTTTACTCACTCGGTCTTACTCGAACATGTGTTTTGCGCTTCACAGAAAAATTCAGAAATTATTACCCTACTAATTTCTCTAAAATACCGGGTGTTAGCACAGAAGCAGTGGTGATGTTTCTGGTAATGATAAGAAACATCAGGCAAAAGTAACATCAGGCAAAGCTCTATAGTAGCAAAAGTGGACATTATAACATGAGTGGAGTGCATTTAGAGACTGTTTGATGCTCATCACTCGCACCCGATGAATCGTTACGCCAGAGCTACAATTCTCAATGACATATGTAAATAAGATCATAGAATTTGTGACAATTTCAGTACCTAGCACTGAAAAGCGATAACAGAACTTGAAAAGGTTCTCAGCTTGTATAATAGAAGTGTCATCAGGAGAACGAACTGCTACTCCTAATGCTTATTCAAGAGAAGGCTTTGAGTCTCTTTTAGCACATTTCATGCAAAGTGACCCACCGGTGGGTCACTCAGGTTAGGTTCCATAATTTTTTTTAAAGCTTTCTAGGGACTGTGTGTACAAAGTAAAGATTTGTACCGGCTAAACAATCGCAGGAAACGTATTAAGGCGTGGAAACAAAATTGACCGCATCTCAATCTTCAACACTGCTGTATTGTGATAAGATTAAATATACATTGTTTAATACAATAATAAACTTTGTTGGACTCGAGTGAATGTTGTTCAAGGTTTATTAAAAGTACCGAAAATTGTTCTTAACATTGGTACGTTCGAAATCCCAGGTAATTATAATGAAAATGTAAGTCCCAGAACGGACATACAAACGAATGAACGTACGAGGAGCTTACTGGAACGAATCTGTTTGTAGATTGGATGCTGTATGAAATGACCTCCATATTTCGTTTTCCACCTTCGCATACATCAATGGGAGTCGTAACACTGCATCTACAGTACGTGGACAGCAGGGCTCGACCTCCTGAATCCTGTCGTAGAAACTGTGCTAAGTAAATTTATTCAGCCAAAGACATGCCAAAATATCTCTTCAATCTGATATTCACCACACAATACATGACCTTAACAGCCCTCATGGGAATGTAGATCAACCCAAAAACATATTTTCCTTTGCTGTATGAAATAAAGTGCTCTGATGTAAATCTTATTCATTTCGTGTTATAATGCTGCAGATAGTAAGCTAACTATTCCTTGCTTCACAATGAACAAATTTTATTAAAGAGCGTCATGTAGTGAAAATTGGTATAATTCGAGGGTCAAACGATTTTACAGCAGCATTTTGTTTCATCCTACAATAAGACAAACCCTTGGACAAAAGATGTTCAGTCCATGAAATTAGACAGTTTACATCTACATTCTAGTTACAGAGGGTGCTTTGCCATCTTTTATTCGTCTTTAAAGTTCTTCTATACTCTAAATTTTGTTTAGTCATTTTCCTTTTCTTTAGTAAGGCGAGTACTAGGGAATGATTTCAGATATGTGTATATGTAGATGCTATGAAGTTGCTATTATTCAATTCTACTCACAAGCATTCAAAACTCATTAGCGATAAATTAATTTGCTTATGAAAGAATGATTTTGAGGAAATTTTTTATTTTAAGATCAAATGATTCTATAACTATGGAGCATATCAATGTTTGTTGCAACAAAATCGTACAATTCTTCGAATGTTACTGCAGGATTTTCTTCAAATGGTGCCACGACGAGTTGCTCCTCAAACTCAATTGGACGTCCATTCTGATTACATATTTATGGATGAAATCTGTAATTATGAAGTTTACTAACTTTATTATGTAAGTTCTTTCTCTACGGCACTCTCTGTTATTGGTTGAACATGTATTTTGAGTTGCTACAACTGCAATGGGATCATCTTTTAAACTCATAAAGTACGAAATGCTTCAAAAGCCCTTTAAATATTTTCATATCTTAATTGGTATAATAAGTGAACTTTGAATTATATGATCCCGTACGGAAAAAAAATTAATGTATATGTTTCTGAAACAAATAAATTTGCGTGAACCCATTAAACATTTATACATTTATCCTGTTCAATTTCAAAAACAGTTCAAATCGGACATTAGTTATGAGTTGATCGGATGTAAATATGAAACAATACTACATATTGATTTTCAGACATATACAATTAATTCTTTTGAGCTTGTTGAGTTTGGAGTAAATTTTTCTAGCTATCATAATCTACATGTTTTTGAGAATTTTTCTGTTTTGGCCTGTATACGTTTTTCACTAGACTTATTTCACATCTCTTGTCGCAGTAACAAAACTTCTTTTTCAACAACGGTAAATACTCGTAATTCTTGCTCATTGTAGCGGAATTGTTTTGCAGAATTATAATATATGCGCCACCCAACTCTCTGAAATGATGTCACTTTTGCATCTACACTTTTTTATTATGCAATCAAACTCGAGAAGTAATTTCACTTCTATGCCAGTTTACGATGCAACCGAACTAATAACAGACTCCACTATCGCTCTATTTCGCGCTTTATGTTAGGCGAACGATGCCGCCAATGATCTATCAGTGAAGTGGTCTTGATTGTTTAAGCAATCTGCTTGAAGAAGCACGCAAGTGTGACGTGCTTCACCTGGCCACGAAATCACGCTCTCATTTCTGGAATTCGAGCCAGAACAAATGAAAGAGTCTCCGTGTTTGAAGCAATAATTATCGTGCAATTAGCCATTTCCTAATCACATAAAAGAAACTCAGATTCACACAGCATTGTGCCTGACAGCTAACCTACCATAAAGTTGAACATGTGTTTTCATTGGATACTGTCATGCAATGTTGAACTTAGTGTTAGAGTCTCTATAAATTTACAGAAAAAGCTCTATGGAAACTGCCTTTATTCTGTTTCAGTTGTTACCCATAGGATGGATGAGAAATCATAACGTCAGGAATTCCCAGATGAAACTTACATGCTAAAAATTCTACTGAAAAATATTCCTCAAGTTTATTACATTGTACTGAATTGAATATTGTAGCCGATGTTAATAAACATCAGGAATTAATCCTTCTTCATATGTCAAACAACACCTTATACTAGTTTGTGTCACCTAAGAGCAACTACAGGCTACTAAATACCACTTAACAAAAATATTGGAAATAATTTAACTGTGATGGGACACTATAAATAACCAATAATGGATAATTGATAACGGACTCTCTTTTCATTAGCTATCATATACTTTTCATAGGAGAGACTAGACTTACGAGGGCTGTTTTGTTCCACCTCCGATAGGCTATAGGAAAAGTCAAATTTACATAATACAATAATTGTACTACGAAAAGTACTACAGGGTCATACTTATTTATCTCCATAATCGCTAAAACGGATTCGGACGGACTACCCAAGGTAAGGGCAATTAACCGCCCTCAGGAAGCTCAGAAACTAAGGATTAATTTACATATGATGCACATTTTCAAAGTGAGCTTCTCTAGCTTCAATGCAACCGGATAGCTGACGCTGGTGAAGAGTTAACAGACCCATTTTAAGGTGAGGGAGTAAGAATGTTGAAACAGAACATTGAATACTACATGGTGGTAGCATCTATGTTAAAATAACAGTTATAAAAGATACAAACTCTAAATGAAATTTTCCTCAGCTTTGCGATGGTGGTTGTACTTATTTTCTCCGCTGAACAGAAAATAAGTTATTGGAATTCAAAGAGTATATATCATTTTTTGGTCCACCCCGTATTCTGTTTGAATTCAGTATGAAAATACAGAAAAATTACTTATTGCCATACTACAGAACATCAGTGAGTATTCAATTTTACAGCGTATTGTATTCAAATAATATAGTCTGATTTTTTCCATTCACATTCGAGCGCTTACTGCTGAGAATCCAATAAAGATCCTAGACCGAGCTTTGTCGAACTAGAAGAAGGCTTACTATAGGATCATGCATGGAATGCAATTAAGAGAGATGCCGTCTGTTTGTGCTAGGGAGGAGATTGACGATAGTTTTTTACACCATTTAAAAAAATTTCTTACGAACGTTGCATGGAATAAACTAGAAAATACTTGCTGATATTACTGTGTCATTTGTTCCCCCATTATTTCTTTTGAAACGATTAGGCGTATTAGGCTAACAGAGGCTAAAGTTACCGTGTTTATCCGTATTTTATCGGTGCGACCACACGACCGCGTGCAAAAAATTTGGTAGATGAGTCTAGGGAATTCAAACACAATCGCTCGCTGTTACAAAGTTGCAAATTAAAAGTCAACAGTGGTGGCGAGATACTGCGCCCACTTGCACCCGTATCAGAAGCGGGCAAAGCGCGATCAAATGCTGCTCTGTTGCTCAAGCGTTAAACTGAGCGCTATCGCTTCATGATGCAGCATCTCATTGCCCGTTTTTAATTAGAGAACGAAATGCATAAAATTCTATCTGAGAATATCAAGCATAGTGCGAGTCCACTAATAGCGCCGTAAGCTTCCGAGTACACAAAGTTATTATTCTAATGAGGTTAGGAAACCTGCTCACGAAGCTCATTTCTTCCTTTCTTTTGAGTGTTAAATTCAAAGCATTCGTAAAAATTTCTGCACAAAATTGTAGGTATTGACTAGTAAAACGTTGCTTAATTGATGAAGTATTACGTACACTACTTAGCGAGTCTTTGGTGAACTATAGCACACGATATTTTACTCTGTGTATGAACTATGTATCTAATAGGCATACATATATTTTATATTAGTAGACTGTATAATGTGTGTATGCCAAGGCACAATGTACCCAAAATTTTTCACATAAACTGTAATTTCAACGGATTATACCACACGTGAAAATTCACGTGTTTTTACTGAATTTTTTTGTTTGACTTGCCAGTCGACGCTGGTTTTGCGAATGAGTTAGGTATGAGTAATCAGGTTATGGGCGTGAAGGTGTTTTGTTATATTGACTTCGAGTAATCTCATTATTTTACTGATGACCGATATTAGCCTGATTGGGTGCTTGCTTTGTTGATTTTTTGAAGAGAGTGAAATTTGGCTGATTCTAATCCTCCGGAACAATCCCAGTTTCAAGTGATAAATTGAAGAGGTTTGCTAATGGCTTACTAATTTCTTTGGCTGTTTCGTTGAGTATTCGAGGAGAAAACCCGTCAGGTCCAATAGGATTTCCATGGATTTTAGAGAATGAGCTGTTTGTTTACTCCTCTTTCATTGAATTTGCCGCTTGTCATTATTTGTTTAATGTTGAAGGCGTAAAGTTGTTGGGTTTCAGTTATCATATGCTTTCAAGATGGGTCCTAGCATTAGGGTTCATGAACTTGGAGCTCTAAGTTGATCATATCATCACCTCTGATCTTGTCCGTAACTTCTAAGCCAATTATTCTGAGGTTAGAGGTCGTTATGACCATGTCGAGAATATTGTTTTGTCTTGTCAATTTCCCGATGCATTGCGGTTGAGAATTCATATTTATTAGATCAATAAACTTACATCCAACTGTTCGACTTTGACGAGCTCGTATCTCTTATGAACGACTCATATATGTCATGTATGTGAAAAAGTTAAATAATATGACAAAGGCGTACGAAAAAATAACTTCAGGTTTGATAGACTGTCAAAGCGTATTATCCTGGAATGATTGCCAATTACAATATACATACATATATATATATATATATATATATATATATAAAATCAAATTCCTTCATTATGTGTAACTTCAGCATATGGTTCAAGTCTCTTACTCGAACCAAATTGAATTTTTCATGATATTCCGGTTTCTTGTGCCGGATAGGTTTTTTGACCATTACCACAACGGTTGATTAATCATTATTATTTTGGAATTATGCTTCCATGTGAGGTTATAATTGGTACGTCAAAGTTTTAATATCGGCCAATTCAATGGTAAGGAAGATTTGAAATTTATTTAATTAAATCGAATTTTCCCCGTGCCACAATTTTGGTCGCCGACATGAAAAGTGTATAAAATGAATTATTTGTTTCACATTTTAACCGCTACAAAGGATACTGAAACAAGGTATGAACGTAACAAACATTTCAGTACCAACATGTTTTAACAGAATTGACAGAAAACATACATTAATGATTAGTATGACCTTCTCGTGCTTCAACAACTGTCGGCAAATGTCTGTCCATGGATTTTGTGAAATTTTCATCATTAGTTGCAGTAATACTTATAGCATAAGTTTCAAGTTCATTCCACAGCTAATCTTTGGGGGAAAAGTGATATCCCAACTGTTAAACACGCTGTGTAAGAAGGGGCCACAGATTTTCAATAGGGTTAAGATGCCAAAAACATGTCGGCAATTTCATCAGTCGATCATCTCTGAACCAAAGAGTCTTCAAGTATTCTACTGTAGCCTTTGCAGCATGTGATGGGGCATTGTCATGCATGTAAATAAACTATTTTTTGTTGGCAGTAACCACAGAACAACTTCTTTCGAAAGAAATCGGCATAGGTAACTGCAGTCAGTTTTCCACCTTCAGAGTATAAGACTGGGTATAAACTTCTACCCTTTTTTCAGGTGATATATATGCTGCAAGAGTTAAGCCAAATTTTTTAGACAGTAGTAAATGTTAGCTTTGTAACTAAAATTTCAAGCACCAGGCTCGGAATTTTAGTCTTGTTTCAATTATAGTGAAGTTAGCTTCTCGTACGACAAGACAGCGCTCGTACATTTTAAAGTGACTCTAAGATTACTCCTAAATGAATTATATCTTAACGTCCATTTAGTACACTCAATTTACAAATATCTTGATTCTTCAATGTATAAATTTAATTTAAAAAAAGAATTTACTGAAGAATTTACATGCATTTAAAAAATGTGTTTAGTATTTCGTATTTAAATACTATTGAACGATGTATTTAGTATTTAGTATTTAAATACATTTACTGTATTTTGTGACCATCACTGGGCTTCGACTAATATAATGTTACTCCAGCCGAAAGTTAAATGCATATAATAACGATATATGAAGGTCCCCTATTTTCAAGGATTTGAAATGGAGAAATTATATATTGTTTGATTTAGATAACATATCGAACGTTTAGTTTTTTAAACTTTTCAGGTTACTAGAAAAGTCAATAGTGTTGTACCTCCGCAGCTGATGCAAAGGTGTTTCATCACAGACAGATAGTATTTTAGAGAAACAAAAATGAAGTAATGAAAACTACAGATTCCGAATCGAAGATATTCATACTGGTGTTCTGGTTCGAGTCCTCCTCTACGAGAGAGACAAGGAATGAGAAAACGGATGAATAAGGTCTACTTACATGCAGAAACAAAACCTACAACAGGCTCGTGCAACCAACATTGGTTACGCTGAGGTAGGTAGCTCGATCGAATACACGTCGAGGAATAATAAATTCCTAAGGCACGCTGATGAGGACAGACAATATCAGCTTGCGACCTCGGGTGCAGCTAGGAAATTTTATCTATCCCCCTAAAGAACGCCAAGTCCCAAAAATAAGTGAAAGAAAATCCACTTTATCATACCAACAGAGGGCTTCTCATAGAATGCATCTCAAAGGAATGTACCTCAATTATGTCTGCATAAATAAACTGTGTTTGATAAAATTCTACGGTGAATCATCATACATCAGGATGTTACGGAACTGTATTGATGTTTATTTTTAAAATTAAATGAAAAAAATAATTGAGAGTAAAATTATACTTTCTACCCTTTTTTCACTCCTCTGTCCATGGGATTCATAAGCTGCAAGGGTAGAGCCAAGTTGTCAGACAATAATTGTTAGTCCCGCTGCTTCAAATTCCAGTTGAGTTTGAATTATAGGAAGCTAGTTTATCGTACGATAGTATAGCGCACAAACACATTAAAATGACGCCAAGATTATAACTCTAAATGAATTATATGTTAAGGTCCATTAAGTATATTCAATCTACGAGTATCTTAATTTTTCTATAAGTAAATTTAGTTTTAAAATAGAAGTACTCACTAAAGTACTTAAATACATTTCATGCTTTTACCATTTTGGATTTAAAAACATTTGAAAAAAGTATTTAGTATTTACGATTTAAATACATTTAAACGATATATTTAGTATTTAGTATTTAAATCCATTTACTGTATTTAGTACCCATCACTGGCCTTAAACCAGTTTTATATTGATCGAAAATAGTTGCCTTGTATACGATGAGTTTATATGTTGGCCGTAAGCCTATCGTCGCATATTCATAGGATTACAAAAAGTCCTGGCAAAAGAGGATTTCGTACTGTCGTACATGCGGTTGTCTTCTCCATACAAATCGAAAGAATACATGAGACAACTATGATTTTCCGGAAATCAGAGTTGGGCGTCCTTAATCCAGTTTTGAACTTATGTGTCTTACGATTCTAATTTGGAATATTTTCATTGTTTTAGGTGGTACAGAGTTCACTGATTCAGCGGTACCCTTCGAGTGCTTTTAAAAGTATGAGTGACATTTTTTATTTTTAATCATGCGACATTAACCCAGTTTCAACTTAAATATTCAATGAATCGGATTTGATTACTATATGTTTTAGTGGTTTGCAGTTTTTTCCTCATCTACAGTGAATATATCGTCTGCGAAGATTTTCTGAAGGCTAAGAGACTAAGGTTAAGGAATTTCATCTAAGTCTTCCCGAGTGAACAATGAAGCAAAATGAGGATATATAATTCTTGTTTTACTTCTGCTGTCTTGTATCTGATCTGAGTGGTCATCAGCGTTGAAAGCAGGTTAATCTGGATAACATTCAACTGACCTGGTCAATAAAAAATATTTGTCAACATTTTTCCAACTCCTGTTCCATCCACGGTCATGAACTCTGTCACAACCCAATACATCATTTTTTGGATTTTACCTGTAAAAACGTCATTCGTGAAGTTGGCTGCGTTATTGTCTCTGATTGTTAATTCTATTTTTTTTACCATTTTACTTCAGCCCTTTTGAAATTGGCTGTTGACTGCAAAACTTCTCCAATTTTTAGATATGTCTTAAGATTTGCTAGATCAAAGTTGATTCCTACAAGATATCAAAGTGCAGCCCACAGTTCTTGCGTTTCTTCTTTCTCATTTTTTAACAGCATTGTAAAATTATCAAGCCCTAAATTGATTTGTTCAATCAATCGTCCTAGGCAAAAATCACTCACAACACACAATGAAATGTAAACACACACAATGATTGTGATCTGTTGAAAGGAAAAAAAATTGGAGTAACAAAAACCCCGGAACCTCTGTCAATTGTCTTATTCCTCTTTCGTTATTTTTTTAATACGACGTCGTACCATTTTTATGTTTTACCGCTGCTCTAGATTTCTTGAGAGCGTGTGAACTCGGCCACCAACTGCTAATCAAATCGTCTTAATTCCTTACAGCGAGATTAGACTGCCAGATTTGTTACACGGTCTTTATGAAAGAAAGGAACAAATGTAATGTGATTTGACTGGTAAAATTGACGTTTCAGTCATTTTCTATAGACACATTTATAGCACGTGAGGAACGAAATTTATAATTTATGATTTGCTTAATGATCGGAATACCTACAGGCAGCATGACCGTCATGCACTTGAATTCTCACACGGCTAACGTACAGTATGTTCTAGAACTTCTCCCAACGTTGTTCAAACTTGTTCTTTAACAGTTCTAGTTGAGCACTAGCTGTGAACAGAAATAATCAATTTACATTACAGATTAATCATAATACGTATAGTCTCCACTCCATGACCCTCAGTGTTCATTGTAATAATTGCTGTATGTGTGTAACCCATGCAGATTGTGAGATAGTTATATTTGTCTGTAATTACATTTGAAATACTAGTTTTAGTATTGTGGCAGCATTGGGAAAAATGAACACGTTACTTACGAATAATGACCAGTTAATTAGGAAAAATTATAAATCAGTAATTACATATAATTTTTTCCACTACAGCGATTCCATAAATCAGAGAAAACTAACAGGGCAGTTACCTCTAATAATAAATATGTTAATAACAATTCAATGCTTTACATTTTGAATTAGTCGTCGGTGTAGATAAGTCTTTAAAAGACAATGCAGGCACGTATTATGTTACTCTTCACCAACTCAACTGAGAGGTGGAATTTTTTCGTTGCTCAAGACCATTGAGGTTACCACAACTGGTCTCAATAATGCTTATTAAAGATATATCGTTGAGAACAAATACACCAGCTGTTGTCAGATATGCAATATTTAGACTTTTTGGTTCAGAATAGGGAGGTGTACCCAAGCATCTCAGTGAAAAAATTTAGCAACACATCTGCTGGCCGTAGTTTAAGAAGTGTAACCTGGGCATGTAATCTGTTTTAAGCCGATATAATTAAACAGAATGCGAGGGGTTTTAAGTGAGAATAAACTACATGGAGGAGAAGGAAGTTTAAGAAAAAGAATAGGCTTGATAATAATTGGCTAAAGGAGGGACCATTAACAGGTCGAAAGAAGGTATATTCTGCAAAAAGTCCGTTTGGAAAACTTTGGGAGTCAGTTTCCAGAATGTCTCACGATAATTAGAGGGTAAGGATGTCATGCTGGCTTACCGACGTGTGTAAAAAACAAGGGGGGAAATACAGCACAGAATAAGCGTTAGATAAAATTTTGAAACGAACTAATATAGGTCACCAAGGTCTTATCATTTACTGGTGTAGGTGAGTTTATTTGAAACAGTTACGACATGATGCATGAAGATCAAAAACATTTGTGCCAGATAAGAACAGAAAATATTTGAAGTTCAGGCGTTTGAAAAAACTGCAGAATGATGGATACTTTTGCCCAAAGCTCCAGAGTTCGTCTAATTTTTCAGAGGCATTAGTAACATGACTATAATGACCATATCAGGGATGATAATAAGTGTTTCATTCTTCTAAGCAGGAGGAAGAATGAAAGAACACACACAGGAGGTAGAATGCAGGTAGCAGGAAATAGCAGGAGGTAGAATGAGTCAGCAAACACTTCAACGAATGAAAACGGATCAAGTAACGGATCTAACAAAATTGTAGCGAATCGTATGGCTCCACTACAAACGAGTACGGTGACGAGGCTAGCTTTCATCGACTCATGAGTAAGCAGGATAGAAAAAGTGAATCCAGTGACGAGGCTAGGCCCTGTTACGACCAGAAGCACGACATTAACCAATGAACGGTCACGCTCAGGCAGCAGAGCCCTGCCAACCACCCTATATAACGAGGCTGCAACGCTCTGCGCCACGGACTCTCTAGCAAGCGTTTCCAAAGTCAACACCTCTACAAGAACTCTCATCACCTGAAGAAAGCACACAGCTAATTGTAGAGAAAAGAAAGCAGAAATCAGCCATCCTGTCTGCGAACAAGATAGGGCTCAAATAACCCACGCACTAGCAAGAAGTGCACGTGTTCCAACTAGACACGCACTCCAACTCTACACGTCCCGCGGTACGTCCCGTCAAGATATCAGTACGCCAGTACTCGATGTCAAGGCATGCATGGCTCAAGAAAGAAGAAGCAACTAATAGAATATTCAAATGTCTAAATACAAAGTATTAAACTCATCCTGCCTTTAATTGCCTTTTCTCATATTGGGTTCTTCGACGGTCCCTTACTCCCTCAGGCGCTCACTCCGAGTAAGATAAAGATATTCAATGTCTACTCGGAGATAAGAGATATCTGAGGGTTGAGAGTGAATAGTGATAATAACGAAATAACAACAAAATCCTTACAAATCTAGACACCTAAACGGGGAAGAGCAGCAAATGGAAATAAGAATGTGATATACGGGTATGTCATTTGTTCTCAAAAATATGTGTTGGTGAGATCTTGATATTGTGATAATTCAGAAATAGTGTAGAGGAAATTGTTTGAACCTAAAATTAGTAAGAAGTATGAACAAGGAACTCACGAGTTTTGTACTCTTTCTGTCAGATGAAGAAGGGGAACAAAATATTGCTCAAAAACAATAATTAAATGAGTGATCCCTAAATAAGAATAAATAAATAGCAGAAAGAATACAAAATAAGGTACAGGGGTAATCATAATTAACGTTACAAGATTTAGGGCCCACGTTTATGAAACAAACAAACCAACCTAAATACAACAAAAAAATAGTAGTTCAATAAGTAATACTTGGAAATTACTACATGTTATTCAATATTTCTTGCTTGTGTGTCAATAACAATCCTGGAGAATTCTTCCACGGGTCACAAATTTTTTGAGCGATGTTTGTTCAGGTTTTTTAGAGTTTAACTTCAGTGTCCCAAAAAACTCATATTGCATCTCAGAAACCATTCTTTACAGCATAAACAAGAAGCCGTCAACAAGATGATTCATGTCGTGCAATGAACAATGCCATTTCTAATTCGAAATGAAGAGGGTCTTGAATATTAACAGCTCTTGTGTTTTCTTAGCTCCATGTGAGGGTGCTGAGTCTTGCGCTTCCAGCGTGGCTGACTGGTGAGGGTACTCGCCTGCTATGCAGAAGGCCACGAAGTCGTTCTCCGCAGCTGTCACGGTCTATTTGTGCCTAGCCATTGACAGCTAGAAAAGAACATGTCCAGCAGCTGTTACACTGGACGCTTGGCGTAAGCCACACCTCAATCATGCTCATTGGCACGCCCTTAAGAGCCTTTATGAGTACTTACGAGCTCAAACTGCATCACTACTTCTCTGACCCCTATCTGTCCCTATATTAAGAATTTAAAAACCAATGTATGTGTATTGTATACTCTATTGGAAATAAAGTTCATTTAAAGTTCGTTTATTTATCATTTGCTGGTACCCCACAGGAGTGTTTTGCAATGATTTTTAGCTCGAGGTATCAATGACTGTGAATAAATGCTTTCGTATTATTCTTTGTTAATTTTAACCCCTCCTTCTACAAAAGCCAGGGAACTTATTCCAGTTTCAGTGGTTATGGCCTAAACCATCACTGACGCTAATCGTTGTTTTTGAGTGACTACCCGAGTGTTAATCTCTTCTGTCCAAGACCAAAATCGATCATTTTGTGCGTTAAATATCTGATGAACATCAAATTTCTCTTTGCCACTGAACACGAGGCTCGAAAGCGGGTCATTGTGGATACGAGAGAGAAATATTTCAGCTTATGCCAGACGTTTATCCACAGTTTTTGCATCAACAGCTTGTTATTTTGTTGTTTGTTACGAGAGGTCTTCAAATCTTCGTGGAGATTTGAAGGCATGGTTCAGCCTCATACATTCCTCTCTTGCTAAATATCTGAAAGATTTCTTTAGGTATTGTTTCCGGGTTTTTCTGTGGTGGATTTTCATAGTTTTGAGCTTTAGGCAAATCAAAAATGTCCTCATCGTGACCTATTCTTTACTTGTCCAGTCTTGTTGAAACGTTTCAACGTTCTAAGAGCAAATATTTTATAAAAATTTAAGGTTTTGGTAATTTCCTTTGGAGATTTTCCGCTAAATGTAACTTTAAATGATGATTATTTTGCCTCAATCTTAAGCCCCCGTAATCAATATTATAGGTGGAAAGCATGGGATTTCATTAACGCAGAAAATTTTTTTTCAAGGTAGAATATTGGTATGAATAATTGATTTAACATTTGAATGTAACAGTGAACATTGAACACCTTGAAAAAGACGAAACATAGTTGGAAAATTGCAAAAAACATACGGTATACACAAGTGCGAAGAAGGCCATTTCATGTAAAAAATAGAGCGAATTAAATTAATGCGTGAAATCGTACGTGAAGTGTTTATTTCGCTACGTATTGTGATTTTTGAGGAAATAAATTACACAGGTCTGCGACTAAATTTTTTCTTCGGAGTAAAATTGTTTTTTATATATTTTTGGATATTAATACTGGAAAAAATACGCAAAAAATGCTAACACGTATGATTTCTAAACATAACAAGAATTTATGTGTGATAAGTATGTCATAAATTTTACACAGCAGTGTTTGCCACAATGATTTGCTATAGATCTTTAAGCGTGCTTTTAAATGCAAACTCGTTTCATGTTTGTTCCTACAGGACTATCAACGTTTTATGAAGATGGTTAATTCATATGGCAGCTTTTGTTATATCTGTATCGAACAGGTAGTGTGAAAACAACAGCAGAAGACACCAGTTTGAGTTTGAAAAGTGTACTGTACACACTTGGGTGTAACAGTTGGTTGGAGATCAGGACGAGTCATGGTCCCTGCGTCGATCTGTGTGGAAGGACTCGCATGCGGTCTACTAGAAAGCCAAATGTTTTCGTTTTGGGGTACCTTTTATATGGAGGGAGCTCGAAAGCCTCAGCGATGACTGCCATTTTTGTTCGTGTAACATACAGGGGGACAAAATTATACACGCGAACACAGTCTTATGCCCGAACCTGAAATCTACACCGCACCCTGAGGCTCACAGATGTGACATTTCCATACCTGTGCCACTATGAAAGTTAAGGATGTGCCCGCAGCTCACGGAGAGAATAACAATTGGGGTGACAATTTGTCTCAAGTTGACGACGGAAGTGAATCCCAGGTGGATGCTTGATCACAATTGAACAACTTTATCAGATACCTGGCCCTTTCAAATAAATCGGTTCAGTTGCTAAATTCTGAACTCCAGAATAAAAAGTTGCTGCCCTTAAACTTCTTCCTCTTGGTTTAAAAACCGAGGAAACGACTTTTTATCCTAGCTTTCTTAAGGCAGATAGCTTTATTCTGTGTCAATATCCCCAATTTCATACAAATGTTTGAAATTCAACATAAAACAAATCATTGGAGGAGGAAGGATTGACTCGTCAAAAAGTAGTCTGAGAGCTGTTCTGTCTCACAATGGAAAGAAATACGCCTATATACAGGTGGGATATTTTATTCACTTGAAAGAGAAGTGTGAAACTTTAGAGTTTACTTATGGAGCTCACCGTAAGGAGTGTGAGATGTTTGGTATGCTACTTCGCCGTTACAAATCCGTTAAAGCTCTGCTTGCTATACGTATGGCCAATACGCCGTGTGGATTGATTGAATCATGGGCAGGTTATGCCACACTACGTAACTGCCTCACAATGAACCTCGAGTAACCATTAATCAAGAATGGCAAGGCTGCATCGAGATGGAATCAGAATATTTTAGTATAAAATCACATAGATCGATATCATATAAATACTGAACACATATGTATACTCCACCTTATCGATATGGGCAACTAAAGAAGACGACAAAAACGTACACGCTACATATTCTTCTAACGCGATACAGACAACAATGGTGTACCGGAATAACTAAAGTAAACAGGAGTAGCGTGGGCGCTACAAGAGTATCTGCGGTGATCTCCAAGAGTATCTGCGGTGATTTGATCCTTGGTCGACAGGGTGGCTCCACCACGCACCCGTTTCGTGTCATTTGGCTTCTGTGAATGTGTCACTTGGTTTAAAGAGCAATATTAAACTCAGTTAAGAGAGCCTAAACAGAACTCAAATATTAGGGAATAAGAACGTGTTCTTCAAGCCTGTGGTACATCCAAACAAAGTGCTCTTGTCTCAATTTCGCATCACAGCATCAGGAAACAGTTTGTGAAAGCCTTGATCAAAGAGAATGACATTTTCAAATACGTATCAAGTAGTTCTCTATGAATGTCGGAATCGAAACTGAAGTTTTCGTCGCGCCTGACATTTGAACACTCATAACAAATTTCATGCTAGAAGCCACAATAAACGAAGTTGAACGAATCCATTAAATTGTTTTAACAAAATTCCTTGGCAACCAGAAGTTCTCTAACTTGAAAAAAATCATCGGAAACATGTTAAAAAACTTCAAAGCCCTGAGGTGCTAAATGAGCTTGAACCTTCACTTTTTGAACTCCCACCTTAGCTATTATCCAGACGATCTTGGAGCAGTGAATGAGGAGCGGGGGAGAGATTCGACGAGGACATAAAGGAAATGGAACGGAGATACCAGGACTGGTGGCGTGTCAACACGATGCCAGACAACTTCTGAATACTGCATACGGATCTGCAACATGCATTGCACAAGGGAAAATGTTTTAAATGAAACTTCGAAGTAAAAGGAAACTTTGTGGTAGCTATGATCAGCATAACATATTTATAGTGTCAAATACAGCTTAAAGGCAACGTTTTATAGAAATGTTGACTCTACTATATCGTTAGTATGTTTTTTGTATATTTATCCTCACTTTGTGGAAAACCGTTCATGATGAAAGGAGAACCTGGGTATTTCTGAACTCAGAGTATCAAAAGCTGTTATTGATATCTAAAATGATACAAAAAAATTATGAAGTTTTTATTTGCATGCCTTTGGTATTAGAGTAAGAGTTTTTAACATGAATATTATTTCTTATCTTTGATGAGTTGTTGTTAAAAAGACGATAATAGAAACTGACACATTTTAAGTCAAATGAGCTGACTGTGAGTTTTGAAGAGCGTTCAAATTGTTTTATTGAATTATTAGTTGCGCTTGAGCGGTAGTATGTATTCTGAGCAGGTATGTAGGACTCTGTGTAGTCATGCCCTTCCTACCTTCTTCAAGGCTTGCGTAAGCCACCGCATAATTTGATTCCAACAGGGCCTCATTTGTACTAAACCCAAAGTTACAAGAGCATGATAATGCGATCATTTCATAAGCTCCTGACACATGTGAGCACTTGGGCGCATTATGCACCTACTTCAAAGGCTTTGTGTAATGCATCTATAACTAGGACACATCTTAGCATCTCGAAAACACTACAACTTTAAAGTCAAATACACTTGTGTACTATTATTTATTATGGATTACTATTATGGATTTTAGAACTTTTGGATAGATATAAGTTATTTTATTGACAAATAATTAATTTATTTTCATACATAGGACAAAAATATTCTTTTTACATTTGTTAACATTTACTTTGACCTCCTTTAAGTGCTTTAACACGCTCTGGCACTCAAGTCAACTTCAACATTTCTTTTTCTTTTTCATGGTGTTCATGTACACCGTTATTTTCACATGTAGAATTAATTATTCACACTACCAAACTACCCTACATAAAATTTTTGGGTGTTTACGAAATCACATGATTTCCATCCATAATATTTATTACAGTGTCTAAAGATTAGGACCAAATAATAGTTTTTACAGTTGTATGAGGCGAGAAAATCTCCAACGGAAATTTATAAACTTTAAAATTTAAGAAAGTACTTGTATGAAAAACGTTGAAACACGCTGAAATTCACAAAAAATTTGATCCCTACTGACACAGCTAGAGACCAGCGGCTAGTCTCGAATTCAATGATTAGTCGAGTGAACTTCGTAGCTCTAATCAGTAAAACTTTGATCATCAGTCATGAGTACCTCATTTCTACTGTCATTGCTGGACGCCTCAGAACTAAGGTTTAATTCATAAGCGTGGATATTTCAGAGTAAAAAGAAACTGGAACACTGAAAAATAGTAGGGAAGTAACTTTTCACCCAATTGTCAATTTGATCTGTGTGCATTGAAAGCACCCATATTATCAATTAGTTGAGTTTAAATTTTAGTTAAATGCACCGGCTGCCGGCAAAAAATCTTCAATTGATCTCAGATAAGTTCGTAAATACTACGAACGAACAACATCCAACACATTAGCACAGGATAACACATAACAAAAGTAAAGCGGTAAATGATTATCATGAAACATTTAGTTATCATTGGAACCACGAATAAGTTAACTTTGAGATTGAAACGGAAATAATGTACGATTTTCAGAAAATTTGTTTGAAATGGATTTATCAGTGTTTTGCTTTAAGAATACTACAATGTGTAATCATACATTTATTTCTGAAATTTGAAAAGTTTACAACCTGTTGCGGCATCTACTCCTCGTCACAGTGAGTTTTTATAATAGCATTAGATACGTTCTCCTGTAGAGGTTACATTTAATGTTACTCCAAGTTTCATGAGAAGATATATTTAGAATGCACTTGAAGATTATGCAGTAAATGAAAAAAAATGCAGAGATGATTTTTCCATTCTTTTACTGGGTTATTTCAGCTTGAAAGACGAACCAAGGAAATGAGTACAAAAAACATACGATTAATTCCGAAAAGTTGGATGTTGATGCCACAGCAAATTTCAACATTTTTCTAGGGAACTCTGTTGACGTATTTAAAGTAACTTAGAAAACTATCTTACTCCAACTCAAACAGATTGAGAAGTGTTTCGATGGTTAGAAAGTGGGTCCTTGCATGATCTATCACAAGCGAAACTGTAACATTATATTCCGTGTTGAGCGTCTTAAATTTTGCAACACTTACAGGCACAATTTTTGTTAGTGATTATGCGAAGACGATCCTTTACCTTGGAGTTAAACACCTGTTCGTCAATCCGTTGAGGAAAGGTACCTGCTAGCAGCCAAGAGGAAGACTCCATTCATACAAGATTATGTTGAGTGCATGGAGGGCTGTTGAAGTAATTATCCATTAAAAAACGTCAGAAAATGACCAAACGTGCTGTCAATCACTATTGCACTCGTGCTGTCAATCACTATTGCAATCGTGCTGTCAATCACTATTGCAATCGTGCTGTCAATCACTATTGTAATCAATTTCGTTTCGCCGTTTGAGAACCGCTTTGATCCGAGAGTGGTCTTTCTTGTGCAACAAAAAGGATGCCACACACCATTACATTAATGAACGTTCTCACATAAATCGATTAACAGAAGATCTTGCGGAAGAGCTTGGTCAGGAAATGTTGCTTCATCCTTCATATTCAGGAGACTCTACTCTGACGGACCTATAGTGAACTACAAAACCATTCAGAGTGATCTTACATTAACAGGCGAAAAGAAGTCGAAAACGCGTTACATTTGTATCAAAATCACAAACACTTGTTAAATGTAGCCTTTGTTAGATGGTTGACAGATGCAATAAAACTCTTCGAGTGTATATTAGATGGGAAAGGAAGCTAAGCCATGTCGTTTATTTATTTTATAATTTTACAGCCTCCTAAGAATTATACGATTAATTTTTTAAATTAAATATATAGGTGTCCCAAAGTTTCAATCCGAGTATCAGGAATAATAATTAGCAATGTTAAATTAATTTTGGTTTGGTTAACACTCAAAAAATGGATATTAATGAAAAGTATAGCACACGGTATACTCTATGAATGCACTACGTGTTGCAATATATATGTACCACTAGGCATGTTATTTGAACCGTGATTTTAGACAGCTGGAGGCCACATGTTAAAACACACGAGTATGCCGGCAAGGACTACAGAAATTCATTTCTTTTCCCTTATAAACATTTGGACATGCCCTATGAGGTACACGATAGGTAGATGAATGAGTATAACGGCAAAACACAGTGAGCAATTGCAACCTATAAGCAGAATAAATGATCAGAAGCAAAGGTAAACCCAGCCTGCTGGTTGAGATTGCAATGGGCGATTACGAAGCGGACCATTTACGCTCGCACGAACACTTGCGGCGGATAACGAGGCTACAAGCCTGCCAGCTACAGGCTTCGTTTAGGGCAGCACATCAGACGACTTACCCATTAGGGGATGAGGGGAAGTTATGCTTTAATGTGTCCGTTGACAGTGTGCTCTTTGGTTACGAAGCATAATACACAAACCACATTATGGTTTTCATAACACTGAACAGCGTAATGGCATGTGCGATGCTGATGGTGAATTTCAGGACCAACTTTGAGTTGCATTTTATCGTCACTATACGAAGATCAGAAGCTCAAGTTTTTTAACGGCCCTCTTAGGGAAGCGGTATTCCGCACTCGATCACCATTAATTTTAATAGAGTTACGCTCACAACACTGTACGTTTTAGCTGCTGGCGAATGACATACTTCAATACGATTACACGGTGTTAGAAGCTTATCCGTGTCACATAATTGTCGATTTAGTACAAGAATATAATTCAATCGCAATGTTACACATCTCGACAGATATTTTGGTGCCTGCCTTTTTCAACATGTTTATCGGTAAATTTTCAATGTAGAATCCAAATAGCCATTAGATTCGGTCTATCAGATCTAATTTTCGAGGTACCGCGTATTGGCTTTTTAAGAATAGAATCTATGAATTATGATTTAAATTATATTAATTTCATAATAATACTAATAGCATTTGCTCCAAAAACCTGTAAAAGCAATACAACGAAAGGCATTAATTTCGTAATGTAGATTTACATTCATAAATTTTGACCTCCAAATTTTCTTTTCAACGAATTCCTAGCGTGGCTTACGAAAGCAGTCTCGCTATAGGCTTCAACAGTACCTGGCCATGTTGTGGCTATACCATCTTCCTTGATATCAATATTTTATAGTTTGAATGCTCAGATAGAATATTTCTGTCTGTTTTTCACTGAATTTCATAGGTTTTTTGGAAAAATATCTAAGTAGTTGGGGAGGAAGTGAACTTTTATGTTCATGTTACAATTAGAAATATGAGAACATATTTTCTATTAATTTTACCTAACACTTCGCCTTATTATTTCAAATAATTTTTGTCTGACTTAAACAAATCAGCACCAAGGGTTAGAATAAATCTCGTTCAAAGGTGTGGTAAATCATGCATCTTTAATAGGTTGCTTCAACTGTGTACCATCATATATTCCAGTTTTAAATTTTCGTAATCCAAGGAAATGTATGTGTCAGGTATTCAAGACAAAGCCTATCGCGATTTAAAGCCTTCACATACTGCTTCATAAACTCCAACTTGATAAACAAGGGTAAAAATATGATTTTCTCTTTAGGAGAGGTGATCCGGATGTGGATTTACTTTTATCAAAACAGGTTACTAGAGTCTATTGTTTGTGTACTTCCTTACCTATCAACGGCGCCGGTGACAGCAACATTTTTTTTCCTTAACAAAACTTTATTTTGCTTCTCATAACTTCTTGAACGGTATAATATGTATAGATTTCCAGTGGTATCGTAATGATATTAATCTTCTACTTTTCCTGGGATAGTTTGTGTTACAGGCGTTACATTTTACCACTGGGCTAGAAATTTTTTTGAAATACTTCCAGAAGGCGCTTGTTTGAGGAGTCCTTATGGCTATAAAATTGTAGACATCTATTTAAACAGTCTCAGCAGCAAAGCCCTATTAATAGTTTTGACAATAATAGTAAGTAAAGCAAATGGGCACTTCAATGAGAAACACAAATAATTTGTATGCGGTTAGTGAAAAATATTGCACTCAGAAAAGAAACAACAACACAACAACAGTTGACCACTGCCTATCATGACAATCATGCTTAAATATTAAATCACCGGCAAGTAATAAGCAATCAGCACTGTAAAAATAATCTAACAAAACGACTATTAAATCAATACTATACGGAGCGGGTCAAATAACTATTTACTTCATTGCACAACTTATCATTTGTTTTTAATCAGTAAACGAAAAATGAATAAGCTCGTGCAGAGCACCTGAACTACATTGCGTTAACGCAGGACCACAACTGATGTGACAGTGTGACGACTGACAAAACACCCTCAGATAGCATTACATGTTCACTCTTGTTGATCCCAGTTTGTCCCTTGCACAAGCACATATGAATTTTCAACTTGATCGTTTGCATCATACAAACACTAGAAAAAGTAATCATTAAACCCACTATAAAGTTTAATTGAGGGGCTTTTAATTGTTTACAAAATGGAAATAAATATTTTTTCCAGTAATTTAAAACATCTGCATTTATTTAAAACATCTGCATGATATATACAGTAAAAAGAGTGGATGAGAATTTGAGAAATTATACGGATATCTGCAGATGCGGTTGCAGATATCCGTAAGACCTCTACTCTCTAGCAGCCGGAGGTTCATTGATTACGTTTTGTTGACCTCTAATCACGATAATTATTGAAGGCTGATTCCTGATAACCCAGTGCTGATCTTCAGGTTTGCTGTCTTAATTGAACAAAAACATGGGTTTTTATTAACGTATGCGTAAACGGGCTTGGCATAAAGTTGTATTTCAAACACCCAAGCGCCACCTCGCTCATGGCGCAGGTAGTAAAAGAAAATTAAAAGAGCAATGCAAAGATAGAAGTACCAAACAGAAAAAAGGAATAGAAACAAATTCATTCCTATAAGTCCTGCAGTAAATATTGTTTAGTCTAAGTGGTGGCAAAGAATTTGTAATTTCCAAAGAGAAGTAGTTATAACATACATCATATGCCATCCTCTGAGAGGCACTTAATATTCTTCCTCCTAGCATACCCCCCAAATAAATGATTACTGTTTGTCTATTTTGGGTTGGCTAAAAATTAATTGATTTATGTGTTCTTGATACGTATATTTACAAATGAAAGCAGTATTATTATTCACTAAAATAATGCCAGTTTTACTTTACCGGCAATGTGTGATATTTTAGAGTGCTGCAAAATTATATTATCATACTTCTAACGAAAAAATAAGTCAGAAGAAATGTAGAATCGTATACTATAAAATATATGAGTACATCATTCGTTTGGGAAGTACGAGTTTACTCTCACACCTTAAAATCCTCATTAGAAAAATATGAATCGTAAGTTCAAACTGTCATTCCTAATGAAGTTAAAACGCCTAACTATTCTTCTTGGTAAGTTATGTCAATATATGCCTAGATTTTCTCAATTTATGAGATCAAATTTCTACTACCGAATTAATTATCATACCATAACTGTATTTCCATAACGCACGCCCATACATATAAGGAACTGGGGCAAATTCTTCGCTTGAAAAACTGGTTATCCCTGACAAGTTTTGTTTCAAATTTTCTGACAGATGCTCCATGGAAGTAAGTTTGTGTAGCTCTTTATGGTGTGCAATTAGGTTGTCATGGGAAGTTCAAGAGCACGAAACAACGCTTCATAGAATTTTTCAGACAGGAAACATCCCAACAGTTGCTCTCAGGAATTTTGAAAGAAACAGAATTCTTTGTTGCACTCTGAGCATCATATGGAAGCTCTTTTTCAGTAAGATTGGATTCATCGAATCTTTAGTGGAAAATGCAGTCTGCTGCTTAATAAGGGGAGGACGTGTGGTACTGGAGTTGAAACAGCTACAAATTCAACAAGAATTTATAGAAATCTGAATTTGGCATTGGTATACTTCATAAGTACATAACGTTCTATCTAATAAAAAGAAATCGTCAAAACAAGGATTTTCTAAGTCAAATTTATATAAGTGTAGTGAAACTGACGTTGCTCAAATCAGTGTATCATTAAATGAAAATGACTTTTAGTTGTTGAATTAATACAGCGTACCTATAGACCAACAATTTATGATAGAGGCGGAGAAAGTTTTTTATTCATTACTGCAAAATATATTTATTTATGCCTACGTGACCCTCTTCATTCGAAAAAAAGACAAGCATACATACAATTCATTTGTAATTCATATACAAATCGTTTATCAAATCGATTAACCCGGAAAAACAATTGATGTATGAAAATTATAAAAAAGATGCGATAAATTGATCAATGTATTAAACTAAAAAATTATTTTTGAATACTTTTCGCAACATGTTTTGGAGAAATGATGAATAAGTTTTGGCGTAGTATCATTAAAATTGACGAATTTTGATGCCAAATTAGTTTGAATCCTGAATTCGTTTTAGATTTCTGTACTCTATTTTGAGGTTCATTAAAGTGGAAAATTTTTCTTTGTAAAAGCATATTGTTGCAGAAACCAGCAATTTTTTTATCTTCTTCCATGGAGTTTTGAAAACCTTTGAAGCTTTTGATATGAAGATAACGAAAAGTTTACAAAAAACTAAGGAGGAAGGCGGGACATGAATAAGAACTTGAACGTAATTGTTCCTCACTCTGCACGAAAGCATAATATTTTTCTACAAATTACAGAGAGTTATATAGAGTAAATTTTCAAATTTTAGGATGATGCTTAGGGAAATAATGGTTTGTGGATCAACATCTGCCAGCTTGAAAGAAGGATTGCAGACCCAGTATGGTACGAGTCTTCAAGTCATAACTGAATGATGAGTGGCCACAATGACGAGGGAAAGCAAGTGATTTGATAATTATTCTCACTAATTATACATTATAAACTAGAGGGTTATGCACGATGAAAAGAACTTGCAAAATTGTGAGTCATACATTCAGAGAAAAAGCATAGAAGTCATTAATTCAAAATGACTTACATTAATAACTATTCAGAACAATTGCAAAGACTATCAAGTTAGATAAAATTATGCACCCTTCTCTTTAATTTTTCAGATTGTATAACACGATTACAGACTTTGCTGAGCAGTAACTGACACTAGCCACGACATAAGAAATGCTGCCGATTTACAACTCAGGAAGTGAAGCCAGTAGCATATCGGTTGTATGTGGTAGGCGGCAGAGCTGAGCGATTCCAGGAGCAAGTAAGAAAGAGGTACCAGGGCATCCTCGTGTCCATTTCGTTAGTCAAGAAGAGAATGAAAACTGGTTGTTTCCTTGCGCTTCCTGGCAAGACGATCCAAGGACGTTAGGTGCATTCATTTGAACTGCGTCCTTGCACTCTCGACCAAACTTATCCCCGTCCAAATTGTAAGCAAATTCCTTGCTTAGTCATCCTGACTCTATGAAGTTTCTTCGTTTCTTCACTTCGAGCTTGCAGAAGGCTGAAAAAGATTGATGAAAGACATAATCGCGGTTGAGTGAAAAAATTCATGTGTAGTTGATGTGATAGTTATACAAATGCCAGTAACTAAGAAATATTCTGTTAATTTTAAAGCTATTATCCAAACGTGGTAAAAGGAAGAGTGCAAATTCCTTACACTATCGGGGCAGGATTTTGGTGGTTTTTAATCTAAACTACACCTAAATTTGATTCGTATTGACTTGAAATTAGGAAAATTAACTCAAGTAACTTCACAATGGAATTCTAAGAGCATTAAAAAATAAATTAAAAAATCATAAACTTTAAACGCGTTAGTTAGCAGAATGAAGCTTTAATTTCTCTTCAGCATTCAGTGAAAGAACATGAGCAAAATTGAACTTTGAAACTAAAAATGTCAAAGGTTCTAATATCTGCATTTTGCACTCTATTTGGAGATTAAACTATTCAAGCAACATGTTTGTCCTTCGAAGACTCCTTTCGTCAGCGATCATGGTCGGTTGGCCGACCTTAATTGCGTACGGCTTGGGAGAATGGAATGTTGCCTTTCTCTTCACATCTTCACGCTAGGGTCATAATAGTGGCATTACGGATGAAGAGTGTCTTTCCACTCGCTGCTACATACTTATCTTCATCACGACAACTGTTGTCACTTAGACTCCGTTGTTCATTTCGACTTTCTGCACAACAGCCATTGGATAGTGCTTAACCTTCAGCATTGGGTCTTAATGTAAGACCAAATCGTTCACACTAAGTCTGTCATGCTTAAAGGCTTATACCGATGTACAGTATGTCTGCCTAAACTCCTCGTTGAACGTTTGGAACAAATTTTCCCGTTCCGGCAAAGCTTGGCGAACTGTGCTCTAAGGGAATCCTTGCATTCACTTGAAGCTGTCTACTCTCTATCTCGTTCCGAGTCCAGTTGCAATTCTGGAATTAAGTTGTAGGCTGCTAATCCGTGACCATGAGAAAGCAGCTCTGGTGTTGAAAGAACAGATATGCACACACTCGCTTCATCGTGCAATGCTTCTTTAGACTTGAGATGTCTCTTATTGAGTACGTTAATAGTTCTCAATAAGAACTATTAACGCAGTATAATCCATAGCAACCGCAGTACTACGGCAACACACAAAACATGCAAAGGCGAAACACAAATAATGGCCCCTGCACTGCCACCGTCTCAAAATTTTAACATATGCTCAAAAACAGCAGTAAAAGCACCAGCTTCATCTGCAAACACATAACTTTCAAAACATAAACATTCTTAAAAAAAATTATTTCTGCAACGGATCTCGGTCGCAAACATAGTATTTTGGAACGATCATGAACATAACACACACGTGTAGAACAGAGCAGACCCTGCCCAAACTATTAACATCTTTAATAATCAACGAACTTGAAACAAAAGCTGCACCTCGATCTGCCGAAAACGAAAAGTTGCACAACCCTCACAGCGGAGTGCACAAAACATTGCCAGAACGGTCAACAAAACTGACAACAGAAGATCCAAATTCACGACTAAATTTTGTCCGCGGCGTTTTGAACACCCCAGCACACACAGCGTCAGCCACATCAGCTTCGAACAAGAGGGTGGAAACAACGAACAACGAGGCAGGAGTTTCAAGATCAACAGTAAAATCGCTCGTGCAGAACTCGAAGGCAAAATATCACCTAGCATTTACTAATGTAAAAGATCGAATAACATTGATAATAAGTATAGCATTAAGTCATTGTCTCAAGAAAATATCTGTTAGGCAACTGACCGAATGCGTGACTCAAATGCAATGAAAATATCATCAGTTCACGCTAATGTGAGAAACCTAATCGCATCTCACGACAGTGACGTGTTATATTATAAGCCTAATGTTAAGAGTTTGTTTAAGCAAAGTCACTGTCATGCAAATAACACTCCGGATGCTATTAGGAATTCTGATACGCCTATAAATTGTTTTCCTCAACTCGCAGTGTACTCCAATGTATATAAAAAATTACTTATGATGAATCACTGCATCCTTTACAAATAGAAATTTCCCATGTTATCCATGAAGTAAATAGCAATCTGGATCTAACATCAGTTCAATTAGCAAAAATTTTTCGGTAAAAACGTCGGCAAATGCTTTATTAAGAAGCCTCGCCAAAGTTTACGACTGCTTAGTGACTGCAAAAGAATTTATTAACTTTTGAGGCTCACCAGTTAGTTGATGTTTCAAGCATACAAATTTTTATAGTCTGAGAGCTCTTTTTTAGCGACTATGTTCTCAAAGTTATCGATGAAGTTCATTTAAGTTTCACTTTTTCTATTACCATATGTGGGCAAAAAAAATCAGGCAAGTTAAGTATATTTAGTGATGGAGGTTGGGAACCCACTGAACCATCGGTTGAAGCTACGTCCATCAGTCCACCAGGATAGAGCATTTAGTTTTGATCATGGACATCGTCTGCTTTCCACTCGGCACTAAGAATTGAGTCTGATAACTTGGACCATAACGCTGAGCTAGTCGAAGAATTCTGTTCTTGGATTTCAATTTGCACTTTTTCCAGATTTAATAGGGATGATAATTTTTCGTTATTGGTCAATATCAAAATTTGCTCATTGAGATGGAGTTTGGTGGCACGATCACACAAATGACTACGCTATCAAACAGAAAAGTCAGACTCCGGCATCAGTGAAAAAATTAAATTCAGGGATGCAAAGAGAGTGATTCAAGAGAGGAAAGGCTTGTCTCAAGCAAAAATTCAAGTTCTACTACCATCATCCGACTAGAATAGTCTATGTGCCATAAAATCCTATTACGGTCGCCATTACGAAAAATGTACGAAATGCTAAATATCATTGTCGGGGGAAGAATACGCACCTGAACCTAATTTCTTCTCTTTATGCATGTGAGAAGCTTAAGTATTTTTTAGCAAAATACAGAGGTTCACATACATTAAATTTTATGCTGGTGCAGATGGAAATTATGGATGTGGGATTAAAATCTACGAGCTGAAAAAGGCGGACTGCTGACCGGGCAAAAGTTTGCAACCGGCCAACTTGAATCTAAATCTGAATCTGCATCAGAATCCGAATCTGAAAGGAAATAACGGGTGTGGTAATAGTCACTTCATTCGATCAAAAATTAAAAACTCAAAACCTAAAAACGCCAAACCAGTGTGTTCGATATTAACTGAAACAGAAAATATTAGAGTTGTATCACAAACCTGCTATACTGATGAAAAGGATTTTTTATACCAAGAACAGCGCTAACATCAAGTAGCCTTAAATGACAAAGTACGGCAAGAAACAGCGAGCAAAAATATCGGAAAGTTGTTTCAAACATAATAGATCGTTAGTTGCAATTCATAGAGACATCAGGTTATCATTTAATCAGCGATTCTCGAACAGTAGTTAACATGAACGTTGAATTACATGTGCATTTCATACTGCTACAATATCTGGAAGGGAAAAGTTATAAAGACTATTTTAATGTTCAGAATTCTATTATGTATGGGAACATTGTTTACTGTCCCAAATGCACAAGAAGCAACTCGACATGGCTTAGTCTTAATAAAGACCTTTATTCAACTTTCCAACGTACTAATCTTTAAGATTACGTTAAACATAATGTTGAAATGCAAGCAGTATGTGTCTGAAGAGCTTGTAGAACTCAGCTTCTTTGATATTTCTGCTACTTCTAAAACAAAACCACGCCAGATTGCCAAGCTTCAGAAGACAAAAGAATAATTTTTCGAAAACATCTCAGTAACTTCCTTACTAAAAGAGAAATATTTCGATGAAATAGTTATTCCGAATACGAGGAGCTTCTTCAATAAACTTCAATTGTAAACGAACTTCCTCACTGAGGATCAAAGTTGCTGTTTGAGAAATACGAAGTACTCGATCCAGTCCTCTCAGGCAATGGTAGGAGCTTGAAAGTATTTAATGAGACCGTGGAACGTGAAGCTTCTCTCATGCTGCCATAAAATAAACTTTTGACATAGATGAAGAAAAAGTATAGTTTCTACTACAAGTGGCTTCTGAGCATCGATGCGTCTATCAAGGTGTATGTACGTAAATGAATACTCGTTTTTCACAGGCAATGATGAAAAGAGTTGCATCTGAAATATTCAGATTTGAGAAGACAACCCACATTGAGAGACCTGGAGCAACGCTGAGTTAGTCGAGGCTAAAAAATAAGCAAATGCTGACATTACAGCACACGGGACAATTTTTTCATTTACAATTTAATAGGGAGCTGCTTGAATAGATGAGAATTTCAGCCCCATCGTACTACCTTTAGGTGATGATAAAAAATACATCCAATTTGTAGTGCAGAGTTTCTAGATAGGGTTTATCCTATTTACGCTCGGAGAGCTGTAATGGAAATATGTATGTTTAATTTTCAATCGATCGTAAGACATGAATGTTGATTACGGGTCAAATTCCTTTTTTTTTACGTTAGTCAGTGCAATGGAAATAAAGTTGACAAGTAAGGATTCATAACACTTTGGGAAATTTTATTTGTAGAATCCATTGCATGGAAGAACAAGAGAAAGCTAAAAATTTCTAACGAGTAAGTTTAGATAAATTTCTAAAGAAAAATATAAGGGGGATGAACTTACCCTAAGCATTCAAGTAGTAATAACACGTTTTCATATATGTTGTAAAAAATATTATAACATATTATAAATAAAATAAATCTATTTGAATTTCGCAAAAGACTTACCCTTCATTCATTTTGGGATTCGAAACATTGCTAAATTATTCTAGAACAATTAAGGGAGCTTATGATTTGATGTCAGTGCTTCAAACAATCATTCTGCCACAAGCAAACTCCGAATAAGCATCACTTCAGACTATCACTATGTCAATAATACAAGAACATTCTCTTGAATTCCCAACATTCATAATTTCAATTCATAAGGAACAGTGTGAACGAGTATGGCACAAGTAAAGGATACAGAAACGTAGCGAAGCGGTTAAACGTACCTGTATATTATGTGCAGCATATAGTCAAGAGGTAGAAAGGACAAGATGTAGTCACCAATGAACGAAGGATAGGTTTTTAAGGAAAATAATCCATTGTGCAATACCTAATATGAAAAAAATCTGGAAAAACGTCATATCTAGGAAAGAATTTGTAAGCTTTGGTGTTCATTAGAGTAAACGTCCTGCGTCAGGTTCTATTTAGGGCACTACAATGGGATAAACCCACAGACACCGACTGAGCAAGGCTACTCTTCTAAAGAAGAAATAACTTCGCTCTCGTAGACACTTCTTTAATGAAACAGAAACTATAATTATAGCGACAAATTCTTCTGGTTAGATTGGACAAAAATTTAATTATATTTCGATAATTACCAACATATGGTAAGGCGAGAATTTAAATGTCTATAAACTGAAGAACACTATATCACACGATGAAACACGGTGGAGGTAGCACCATGATTTCGTGTAGGTCCTTATCTCCTGGCATAGGAGATCATCACGTTATAAAAAGAACAATGAGCTCCCAGAAATACTGTATGATACAAGGTGGGTCAGCATAACTTTCTTTTTTCATAACTTTTTGAAAGGACAATAAAGGAAGCTATGTCGCAGCACCCTGTACATATAAATAAATCTTCTTTGAAGCTTTGGACAGAATACTCAACATTGGAAGACTTTCGATGTTTCAACACAACGACCCTGAACACATCACGGCAAACGCCTGAGGAGCTCAGCAGGTCCGGTGTCACTGTCCTGGAGTGGCCTAGCTAGTCTCCTGTCTTTAATAAAATAACAAATCTTTAGAGAGACTTGAAGTTTACAGTTAGAGAGAGACAGCCTTCAAATCATTAGGAACTATAGTATCTATCGAAGATTTAGAAAAACGTCGCATAATGTATACAACAATCTCGCTTTGTCGTAAAAAATACGTATAGAAATTGTTATGGCCAACGAACTAATTGGTAATAAATAATTTTCATGAAACTATATGAATACTTTTCGCATCACTAATAGAAACATTGTTATTTGTTTCGAATCTGCGTTACTTCTTCAGGTTCGTGGAATTTTTCATTGAATTTTAATGCAAAGTATATTTGTTCAATTTTTTGCATACTGAAATAACTTTTTGTAATACAATTAACCAAGTAAAAGTTTTCTCGAGACGAATACGCAATCAACGCACTCTATACGACTGCAATAAAACAATTAAAAATAAGTCTATACAGGTCTGTATGATCAGTGTGAATATATCCTTCTCATTGCATAAATTATCAAATTCGGTAAACTCCGCAAAATTCACGTTTACCCATTTGAGAAAGATATATATGTATATATATGTATATCCAAATACATATTTTCGTACCCCAATAGTGTCTCACTCGAAAAGTAATGCTAAGGACGAGAAAATTTATACTCTATTATATTTGTTAAAACTTTTATGTGCGATTAACGAGAGTCTTGATTTGTAGTCCGTCAAAAATGCCTGACTTTTATTGATTTATGTGAGTGCTGTCATTTTTCTACATATGTAGTGAAACTATTTTCTTCTTTGTGTGAAGCTTTTCTAACTATTTTATTATACCTCCTTTAATGAACAACGGTAGTATGATGATTCTATTTCTTCCTACATGTGTTTTTTGTGCTTTTATTTTGTTCTTCCATGATGTTTCGTTAAGTCCATTGTTTCTTTAACTAGTGAGCATCTTTAAATCTGTTATCCTAAAGACAGGTGTATCAACGATATTTTGCATGTTGTATGTAGTTTGTTGACCGAAAAAAAGATTCCTATTATCAGATCAACAAAGATTAACCAATTTCGATCGTAGTACCGAGTGGGCCGAAAAAACCGAACACACCTTTGATTAAAAATCTTGATTGTTTGGCAACTCTTATCCTGCTTTGCCGCATATCATCCGAAAGCCTGTTAATTTGTCTTTGAAGACGAAGTTTTGTTATTGTTGTGTATTGTACAATGACTCCCCTGCGAGATAAACGAGTGCAAGTGTATGCACTTTTTCGTGCTGGAATGAGTGAGGTCGGAAATCTGGTCGGGGTGTCCCGTACAACCGTCTAAGCGATCAGACGTGCTGGCACTAGTCGAAAGAGTGTTGTGAATCGAGACAGTTTGCGATATGCCATTTAAAGCAGTACCTTAACGTTGGGGGATCACCTGGTCGGGTGATCATCTCAGATGAGAAGACTTGGACAGTCCACCCGGTGAGAAACATTGAGGCCCGTACACTGAAACCAAGCCCTGTAGCGTTCGCCACCCAAACATCACCCCCTTTAGAGAATCCGTTGACCGGGAATGGATGACCATAAACACGGACTACATTGTCAATAACTGCAAAACTTTCAGGCACCGTCTCGAAGCCATCATCAATGCATATGGCGGTTATATTGAATAAAATTGAAAAATAGACCAGTATTTTTATGGCCTGAGAATTGTGCTCACTTTGGTCAAGGAGTTTATGAGGTACCTAGGGCAGAATTTACATTTAGGGTTTGTTCAGTTTTTTTTGCCCTACCCGATATCTTCTGCAGGACCATATTGATTATTTTTGACCGTACAGTCATTTTATCTGAGGGACCAGTTGAAATAAATGCATTTTTGTGGCCTCTATATTCCGTTTCGGATGTCTATGAAGAGTCACCGATATTCTGAACATATCTTGCCCAGATTATTTCTATTACAGCACTGGAACATTGTTACATTATACATATTAACTTTCTTCGTAAAATGGTCAAATCAATTTTTTTCTTTTCTGCAGTATAATGGGAGTTTGGTTCCTGCTGCAAGAAGTTTTTTATGGTAATTTTGGTGTCAGAATTTTGTTGTTTTCTTGAGCGGTTTAACTTGCTAATGAGGTTACTAAGTTCCCTCTAAGAAGGTGTGCACTTGACGAGGTTTCTTTCAATCAGTCCTCAGATAAAGTTGGAGCTTTATATTCTTCAGTGAGTTCTATAAATAAATGAATGATGGAACAGGTAGTTGATCTAAATTTCTAACATACCGGTTCACTGAGTGAGGATGCGTTTATTGATTCCGATTACGCATACTGATGCTCTTTATGACAATTTGATCATAGTAAGTCTTCACTGTGCTTTGTTTGTTCTTTCCAGACAATATGTAGGGTAAACCTGAGGCAATTTCTTACCATTTATCTACCGAAAGCATTCAACAGAAATTTTGCCGACAGTGCGTGTGGCACTCATGTTTTATTTGTATCCCCAAAGTTTTGATTTTATGGCAAAACTATTAGAGACAAAGTTAGGCGTAGATTGACTGAGAGTAATGAAGAGAAGCGTCATCAGGGCAGCAAACACATCTGATTTTTTTCTCAGGACTGGAAACATAAAAACATAAAGTTTGTTTCAAACCACACTCGTATTAAAGTTTTTTTTAAATACGCATGCACTCGTTGTGAATGCATAACACAGATGGCAGCACTGTATAGCATATAGAACTCTAGCGGGAACGATAGGAGTGATGACTGTTTTGATACTCAAAATGAAGATATTTTAATTACAAGAACGGTGTGTAATCATTCAGTTTCTCCATTTGAGTAGTGTGACACCGATTGAAATTCTCCAGTTGAGTGACATGTGGCGATGGTGTCATGGTTGTATCTAGTGTACATTCGTGAGTGCAACAGTTCAAAGAAGGCAATATACCACGCCTTGTGGTTGTCCGTCCGCTTTCGTGGCACATACATGAAGGACACTTTTCTTATTTTCAGGTCTTCATGCAGAATTGTGTGCAAATATCCCAAGGAAATGTCAACTTGGTAAGCGATGTGTTCTTCACTCATTCGCCGAATTTATGAAACAACTTTCTCCCCTCGTTCGATCATGTCGTCAGACCAGCTGATGCGAGGCCGAGAGCGTCTTTTTTTGCTGTCATACAACGTTCTGCCTGTTTTGAACTGTCGCTCTCACGAATGCGCATTAGACTTATCAATGACACCATCACCACATTTTTCAGTCAAGTTGCAGCTAATTTCAATCGGGATCACACTACTAAAATGGAGAAAACGAGTGATTACGCCCTGTTTTCCTAATGAAAACACCGTCATTTAAGTATAAAAAACAGTCCTCACTCTTACAGCTGCCACTACTATTCTGTGTGCAGTTCAGTCCTGCCTTTTTTCCACGCATTCACATTGAGTGCGCGCAGATTTTCAAAGAAACTGTATGTTTCTGTTTCCAGAACTGAGAAAAAAGTCGTAATTGTTATAACTTGAACGCATCTCGCAGCATTGATATTGTCAATGTTGATCTACAAAGATTTTTTTTCACTGATTTATAGATAAAATATAATAAAAACATTTATTATCTTTTTTACACATTTTAATACTCCCATTTTACGTAAACCGCGTTATGACAAGTTTAAGAGAAGAACATTTTCTCATAAGTGATTAACCCAAAGACTTCAACTGCTGAAATAAAATTTTCAATTAGTTTTTATTCAGTGGTAAAACTTGAAGCACGAAACTAATTTTTTAGATTTGTTTCCCCGTAAAAAACTTTTATTTCAAATCTAAAATCAAACTTCTGACCCAACGAGCTCGAACATACTTGTCCATGCAGCTGAACTCTTGAAAAGAGGGAGATGACAGAGTAGTGTACCTCCAAATAAAGAAAAAACTAACTGATGGCCTGAAAATGTTGCGAGTCACTGTTGAATATTTTTTTCAACGCTGCATAGTTAATTCAAAAAACATTTTGTGCTGTTAGATCACTTATTCAAATGAAGATCTAATTATGCAAATAATCGAATTTACAATATATTATTATCAATGACTTTTTTCATACTACGCAATAGTTTGAAGAATTTTTTCCCATTGAATTTACCTCTCACTATTATAAAATATGGTGGAAAAATTCGCCTGAAAGTATACAACTCTCACATAATTTCTAATCAATCAAAACATTTATTAAAGACATTAAGCGAATTTTGTGCTTTAAACTCTGACTGAGAACGTGCAAATGCAGAGGGATAGTCGCTATTTGTAGCAAGCCCTGACGTTTTATCAATTCACATAAATTTTATATTTACATGCTTTATGACGTGGAAATTCTTGTCCTAGAAAAATATTTTACCTCGTAGATGTTACTAGTGTAAAAGGTTTTTATGATCGCTTTATGTAAAATATATTATCGGCGTTGTTAAACCCATGGAGCACTTTAGATTTGATCTACGTATATTGTTATTCAAACAATGGTTTTCGTTACTGCAGTAATCAGCCCTTGATTTTCAGCAGCTAGAATGCAACGTAAATTAGAGTTCTAGGAGACAGTGACTGCCAACTTCGAAATAGTTGAACATGATTTTATAATATTTTCTTCTATCAGAGAGAAAAAAAAATTTGTTCTGCGAAAATTTACATTTGATTAAATTTTTTTGTTTAAAAGCAAACGTTAATGTAAAGTTTTTTTTGGAGTTACTAAAATAGTTTTAGTCCCTTACTGGAGTTTCTATGTTTTGAAAAGAAACAAGTAGAGGGGCATTCAGGGCATATACCTATCAAAATGAAAAGTGTTATGGATCCACTGTGAAAGGAATTTCCTCTCGTGGAAGAATATTAAGCAGTGTAAAACCGGACTTTAATTTAACACGATAATATTCCTCTTGTTATTAATATACTTTGAACAATTGAAACAACAAAACTAACAGGTTTTACTATAGATGACTTGAAGAACATTGACGCCTTTCATCTTCAATTCAAATCCTATGATAGTAAATTACATGAGTTGTCAACTGTTTTTGTAAAATTTTTGATTCATTATTAGGTATGCACATGACTATCAAAGTATCTGGCAAAAATGTACTTCAGTTAATTGCAAAACATTGTTTGGGGCTTGAAGTTTTTACTCATGTTTATGACAGGTGTAGCAGACGTCTTCGGAGTACAAAAACCCAGCAAAGAATGTTATACCACTTTTACTAGTGTTGTTTGTCTGAGCACATTCTTAAATTCTGCAGCTAATGCAGCATAATCTAGAGTAGTTAAAGTGGAAACTTCTGAAAAGAATATATTGCACATCTATTAATAGACAATAAGAAAATAAATAAACATCGCTATTGTCAGAACTACAATCAACAAATCTGATCTTCAGGCATATGAGCTTCAACAACGATAAATGATCAGTAATGCATGTTGGTAGAAATAACCAGTAATTCTAACACTCGATGAATGACGTATCTATTGAAACCGTAGAGTAACAAGGATATCTAGGTAGTATGATCACTGAAAATCTTGAACATGACACGCAAGCGGCAAAAAACGTCAGAAACGCTAGCAGAATTCTTAATTTTATTGGAAGGAGCTTTGACTACAAGTCAAACAACATATGTAATATCACCGCTCTACATATAAAGTGCTAGTCCGGCCTCATCTTGAATATGCAGTGCAACTCTAGTCTCCTACTCTACGAAGTGATAGTAATAAAATGGAGAAAATTCAGCGTATTGTAACGAAACGTATTCCTGAACTCCGAAATTTCAGCTACGAAAAACATCTTCAACAGTTTGAACTCATCTTCCTAGAACAAAGAAGAGAAAACTGTGAGGACAACTCATTGAGACCTATAAGTATCTCAACGGCCTTAACAATGTTATCATGGAACTGCCTTCCGAAAGAGACGGTAACGTGAGAGCCTGAAACAATAGCTAAAAACCAATAATAAGAAAATTGAAGACTTCCCATGCTCTAAACTTCTTTTCTATTAAAATTGCCGTAACTTGGAATCAGCTGCCCAAAAAATCGTTCCTCCCGGCACACTGAATACATTAAAAAATTATCTCGATATATAATGGATTAAGGATCCCCCAGTATTACGTATAACGTACTGATTCTATGTCTCTAACTCCTGTCCCCAGTGTATGAATGTGGTACATGTGCGTGAATGAAATGACTGAGCGTGAGTGAAGTGCATGTACGTGAATGAATTGGCTTACGTGATTGAGGTGTAGGAGCGTGATTGATTCTTTTACCTTAGACGGCTTGAGGCTTTAGTAGCAACCCAAGAATGGACCAGATGGCTCGTTTCTATTGTCTTATTCTTTTTTATTCTATTCTATTCTTTGGAAACCACTTAGGTACAAAAGCAGCCCTCTTTAGCCAATAGAAAAAGGTAATTTTTCATGAAGATGTTATCCTTCCTAAATCAGGTTGATTGACCAACAATCTTTTGCTTCGGAACTATTGCTTTATTATCCGCATTCTCCTGATAGTGTTTCTGATTGTCATGTGTTTAGGGAATTACATAATCATTTGAAAAGATTCACGTTGATACCCAAAAGAGAAGCTGATACTTCTCTGCTTTATATTTCACCTTAGAACATAGATAATTTACAAACAAAGCATTTGTGTCTTGGGGATAGGGGTTTCAGAGTTTAGAAAATACTGAAAGAATACTAATAGTTAAATATTTTTGTCATTTGTATTTAAATTTTTAATACAGAGTTCTAATAGGACACTTCTTTAGCTACATCCTTATGACACCCAGAGGTGAGTGTAATTTCTGCAGGTATTTACTGTGCATTAGATACCTTGAGAATCATGTTCGAGATAACTATCTATGATGAAGTAAATAAAATTAGGAAAAAGCAGTCATGTCGTTTTTTTTCACCAGTTTTACATACACGTACATACATGCATATATATATATATGATATATATATATATATATATGTTAAAAATGTTGAATGGAACACTTATGTTCACTAATAGATTCTTTCTTTATGGAAAAAACGTAATTCCATATTTGAGCTCAGCAGGAAAAGTGACCTTGTCCATGATTTAGCGAACTACGTTTTTTTCAAGTTTTTTGGGAAGTCTTACAATGATGAGCAAAATTTCGTTTCGTTTTAAATTAAAACAAGTGATCCTTCCCCCTCTTCCCCCCTAAAAAAATGAATCCAGGCATTACAAATGGTATCATGGAAATTAAATAAAATGGCAGGCTTCAAAAATAAAATTAGTGGAGGCAAACTTCCACAAGATCAGGCAGAGTTAATAAATCCGGTTTATATTATTTTTACTTAGAAGGGGTATCTAGGTTCTGGCCCAAGGGACATTTCAGGATATATGTATATACAGAGCGAAAATGCATTGCCGGCCGAACACGACCCGAGAACCAGCGTCGCAGAGAAAGGATAAAGAAAGGATAAAGGATTTTATGGATAACAACTATTTTTATTTGTTGAAAGTAAATTGAATTAAACATTTCTTGGTATACAAATATTTGTTTCCCCCCTGTACATACTAGCAGAGCTCGTGACATTGAGTACGAGTCTTTTTGAAAACTTGATGATAATGTGTGCGTTAAGTGCAGCTAAGTAGTATGAGGTTTTGAAACACTCCTCGATGTCAAAAAATATTTTCTTAATGCATTATAAATGTGTTCTTTATTCAGAAATGTATAGTATTTCTTTCTTCGATGAATATCTTACGTCAAAAAGCCATTGTGGTATGGAATATTGAACTCAAGAAGGACTGCGTCTAACAACTTAATTCACAGTTCTAAAGTGTAAAACTGATAACAATTTCCGATGAAATATTTACACACATAATATGTGAAAATTAATATCAATTGAAAATTCTTGGTGTGAGAGGTAATAATTTCTGTAAACATGCCACAGATTTAGAGTTTTTCCTATGTAACCCAACAAATTCGATACACAATACCTATGGATAAGAGTAATTTTCCCGATTATTGTGTGTTTAAGGGAAACAGAGAAAATAGAGTAATATTCATTGGATAGCATCTGGCAAAAGCTGGGTTTCAAAAATAAGATCTACTGACGAACTCCGTCTACTCCAAACCCCGTATATGATAAAGAAAAGGCAAGTTTTGGAGCTATGACTGTGCAACAACTTTGCTTTGCCTGAGTGAGTTCCACATTGTGAAATCTGATCTATGGAGAAGCTCCTGCAATTCGTTTCTAAGTAACACATGAGTTTGATCAATAGTGATTTATTATATCGATTTATATTGGAACCTTCCAGCCTGTGAACGTTTGCTATCGAATCTGGGCAAATTTTTGAGCATTTTTTACCAGAACTCAAGTCTTAATTTGTCATATATCAATTTAGAACACAAATGATTGAAAACTACATCAAAGCTTCTATAATTTGCTTCAAAAGTCCATTGCTACTAAACGAAAAAGATATGTTGCAGTCATGAGAGATATCGAAGTATTTGATCTGAAGTCTTAACGATTAAAGTGGGAGGAGTTGATGATGACATGTTTTGCATTCAATGATTATCTTCAGGAATATTGTAGGCAAAAAGCAACTCAAACATGGTAGTAGGCAGTGTTCACCCAATTCAAATCAGAGTTTAATTTAGTCAGCTGTGTATTACTAGCTTAGAGTACTATTTCAAAACACGGCTAGAATTGGGTACCAAGGTTGGTAGTAAGTGTGTACTAGTTTGTTTGCAAACGACCAAATATTTTAAGATTTTTTCTATTGAGGGTATATATTGGGAATATCTTATTAATTTCTTCCAGTTAAGTTGTTAATTTTCCATTTTTAATCTGCTCGATGAAATGCTCAAGTAGAAGAAAATAATTTAACTAAATTGAAAACTTCAGCCTTCAAGAAGTAAGAGAAACAGTTGCCGTGCTATATGCTGTTTGCCGTAGGGTGACTAACCAAAGACAGTTCTTTTCAGCTAGTTAACCACTAGGAAAACTGCTAACGCCATTTCTACCGAGAGTCTTTATTCGGAAAAGTGTGTCGGACCACTGATGAGGAAGCTGTAGGAGTGTTATCTCTGCTACTAAGGATTCGCTCTCACATTGCACACACGCATTCGGAGGACTCATTATTTTCTCTCTACCCCTGTAGGTTGTAACTTATAAGTTTTCAAGGATAATGCATTCGGTAAACTATCCTCATCACCTTTGAAGGGCTGTTCAGTAATAAAATTTGTAATGATAACTTTAATAAGCCAGTCTAAATCAAAACTTCGGTTTAGAGAATAGTATGTCTTTCTCTAACCGTATGTTCATCCACTGACAGTACGGACGGAGCAAAGCCTGTTAGCCTGGGCCTAGTGTAGGTTGTTGACCGGTTGTTGCGTCAGGACAGGTGTCGATGCTGAAGAGGATACCAGCGGGCTGTTGCATTATTATCTCAAGAAAAACTTCTGTCACGATTTATTTACAGATTGTTAAATAATGTATTAATTCAATCATGAATTTACAGAAAAACCTTGCAGGTCTGTACTTCACTTTGATTTTTTCTACGTGATCTGGAGTTCATCGTGCTGTTTCATTTACTAGTTATAACAGTTCACCTTTTCAGGATATTTAACATGTTTTAATAGTCACTTCGTTCATTTGAACATGGTTATGTTATGTTTCAAGTTACTCAAGTGGTTTGAATTACAAGGGGAACATATCTCATTTAGTCGAAATTATCTTTGGCTTATTCCACTTGATTGTAGGCGTAATTATCAATGCCAGTCTGTCATGAGATGAATTGTCAATATACGGCAATTGTTCTTTACCTTACTGCGTTTAAAATCAGGCAATGAGTCTATGAGGAACATAAAGTTTCTAAAAACATGTTTTTTGAAGTAACAAATTCATTTTTTTCATGTATCATAAATTTAAAACCCAAAGTCACTCATTTACTGAAAAAGTATCGTCAATCGTAACTTATGGAGGTTCATTATAATAAAATACGTACTTAAATTTGTACTTCAAACATAGCTGATAGCTACATTGCCCATTTTCATATAATATGTGCGTAGTGGTACAAAGTTTCGAGCACGTTAAAAGGCTGAGTAATAATGAACAGTTCTTATATATTGTTTAACAGTAAAATATAAATGCTAAGAAAATGTGTAAAGTGGAGGGAAAGTCTTCAAAATATTCTGAAACCTTTAGAATAGGATTTTAATGTAATTAATGACTATCAAGTTTTAGAAAATTTACATAATAGTTATGAATAGACTAGACGGCCATTGCTGTATGCGAGAGAAGAAAAGTAGGATCAGAAGCGATATTTGCAAACATTCGAATTACGGTACATGCGAACAAAATTGCCTCAATGTTCAAAGGTAATTTGTGAGAGTGGTCCTCAAAACTGATTTTAAGAGTAACATATGTAATAAACAATAATTCTTTCTCCGTCCCCATGCAGTCTCATTCGAACATGTGATATGTGTTCTTCAGAATATTTATAATCAACGAAAGTTTTTGCTCTCATACCTGTCCGCATTTCCGTATGTAGAGTATCGAACCCCATAAAAATATGCTGAAATATATTATTTTTTTATCATAATCTTTATTTTATGTACGTAAAAGTTGTTCGAAGCACATTAGAAACCATCAAAAACTATTGATTTATGTATATTTGTACGTCTGCAAGTATAGCTGGTTGTAGTCAAATCACACGTGACATTAACAAAATTTGTGGAAATATACTTACGAACAGCATACTGGAATGGAACCTATCGTAAGTTGGGGACTGTAGGTGTTGTGAAACAGTGGTAAAAAATGCTCCTTCGATCAAAATTCGGCGGCCAGTAGTAAGTTGTGTAGCTTTTCGTTTTTTTATCGTTTAAAGTTTGATTTTCTAGTTTTCCGTTTGTGTGATGCAACATTTCTTTGTATTTTAGCCCATTCTTCTTTACCAATCTTGATCATATCACCATTGTTTTAATTTTTTGAAAAAATATGATCGATGTTAGTTATAAGTTTAATGGCCTTCTACTCTGGCGGGACGAACTCGGCTATTTTGGAACGTTTTTATTGTTCTAAGTGAATCATTCCCAAGTAGATTTCACAGTATGCTTTGGGTTTTTAACATGATTATTATACCATTTATCATCAAGTATATGCTTCGCTACAAACGCAAACAGGCTTGTATAAAAACCAGCTGTAGACTGTCAAATTTATAATTCACATATTGTCAGTAAGTCAAGTCGTAATTCCTACTTCTTCAAGTTTCACTGTAAGAATACTGCTCAAATTGTGCCAGGCACTGCCGTGTTTCTTTTAGCAATGAACCGAGTTACAGACAAGCTATTGAATTTTCTTCCGTTGTTCAGATGATATTATTGCAGAACTCTACTAGTAAATATCTGCAGAAACAGATTAGAAAGAACAGAAAGGTTTAAATTAATTTATGGGAGAAAAATTGCGATGGTGTTAACTCTTACGTGTAGTAGGTATCTTTCATTCTAGGTTTATTAGTAATATATTTACCAAAGAAAAGATCATAGATTTGGCAGTCTGCAAAGGTATTTTGAAGGAAAGTCTTCGCTTGCGTGGAGAAGCATACGCTGGAGTGATCAGCCAAGGATTGATAATGATCAACAGTGTAATGACGAAATATCTTGAAGTCTTATAAAAATATTGAATGCACATGCCAAATATATCTGTTATTTGTTAGAGATTTAAAAATACGTGAGCTAAAATACCATACTGCTAACGGTTAACGAGAATGAGCTAATAACTATTGATAATGTCTGTAGAATTGATGCTAAAGTTCATTATAGAGACTTATTAAAAGGGACTGAGTTCATCTGGCATATTCAAACTAGGGAGATACCTTCAAAGCAATAAAATGTTAATAAAAAACAAGCAAAGTGTGCTCTACTTTTTGCTACAATATCAAAGTTATAAAGTAAAAATTCAAAAAATAATGGGAGAAAATTCCCTTAGAAGTATAGTTCGTGAGGCCATCAAAGACTTTCCTAAAAGACTTCGCAAAGTAGTGAGGACAAGAGGGAAATGTTTTCAAAAATTTTTTTAGCATAGATTGCTAAATTACTAACTTTTTGTTAAAGTCAGACCTGAATATAAATGCATTTTTACTAGGAAAAATTATTTTTACTTTGTAACAGCATTTATGGCCCACCCTGTACTTCTGCGTGTCCAGCGTCGATGAAGTTGGTGGTTGATGTTTAATACCTGTATATATGTTATTGAAGATATACACTCCTAATTTACCCTTAAATAGTATAAATTCAGCTAGAATACTTCTTTTTCTCTCAGTGTTTTCTTACTCGTACTGTGTTCTTCATTATTATCCATGTATTTGTATAGATAGGAGTTTTGCCACCGTATCCTCGTGACACGTATTTTCACTACTTCTCAAAGCAACTCAATATGACAAAAAATTGAATGGCACAAAGTAGGAGTAGTGATGCCACTTTTGCAGGAAGTAAATAGCAAGCAATTGCAGGCCTTAGCACGAGAAAGAAAGTGAAATCGTAAAGTAAAAATATACTGTTTTGCTGCAAAACTAAATTCACGATAGCTTTATGCAACAAGTGTTTCTGTCCCTTCTTGCACCAGAAACCCAACGAAGGAGTAATAAATTTCTACCCTGTTGAGAACTGAAACTAGCAGCATACTTTTTTAAGTACAGTTCAGGAATTCCGCACCAGCCCAAACAACCCTAACTCCACAAAGTACGATTAAGATCTATCCCAATGGAAAAATTCCTTTGGCGCGTTCAAAATACTTTTTAAAATTTGAAGTTAAAAGATGCAAAACATCTCATTGTACTACATGCGAATCTTCGCGTGAATTACCTCAAATTGCTCATGTCGACGTCATTCGGTAAGATTATTACAACACAACAATGCCAAGGCTTCTTGCGCGATGCTGGGTGGCTGAGCTGACTGGGGCTGGGGAACCCCAACAACAATAACAACAACACACCAATTAACAACATATGAGTATACCTAAATCATAAATTATTGTATGAATATATTAGGTTGTTAAATATGAAGTTTCTGATTTTCCCAATAACTTTATTTTACTTTATCTTAAACAAAGAGCGACACAGTTTATTAGAAGTACATATGTACATAAATTATTTACACATTTTCGACACTTAATCGGTAGTTTAATTATACCTGCAGCGAAAATTCTGCCGAGCAAGAGGAGATAAATTTACAAAAGGATGTTCTGGCTTCTTGTTCACAGGTGAAGTTCTTTCCCTGCAAAAAATTGTTTAGCGTCTGGAAAGGTAATAGTCAGTTAGTGCAAGGTCTGGTGAATACGACAAGTGGCAAAGCAAGTCCAAGTTAAGTTCCTGAATATTGTGTAACATTATTCGTGCAACGTGAGATCGAGCGTTGTCGTGTATAGAATTGGTTCATCTCTATAGACAACCTTCGTCGCATAAGTGCAAGTTTGCTCATCATTTCAGTCAACTGGTTAGTGCATACATCTGTCGTAATTGATGTGCCGGGTCTTATGAAGCTGTAGTGGATGACATCGACACAACTAAACAGACGCCATTACCTTTTTCTGTTGGGAATTCTTCTTTAAATTCTGTTTTGACTTTATTTCTATCAAGCCACCGTGCATAGCGCTTGCAATTCATGAAAAGAATCCACTTTTCATCACACGTAACGATGCAATGCAAAAATGGCTCGGCTTCAAACGTGAGAGCAAAGAACGGCCAGTTTCAAGTTGACGTGAGGTTTGACTCTCATTCATTTCGTGTGGTACCCACTTGTCTAGCTTCTTTACCTTTCCAATTTACTTCAGATGATCTGATATAAAAGGAATCGAAACTTGAAGCCTCGCTGCTTTCTCACGCGTTGTTTGAGATATCTCTGCCTCCAATGCAGATTGAATCTCATCATTGTCCACCTTGGTCGCAAAGTTTACCACGAGGTTGATTTTCAAGAATAAAGTCACCGGAATAAAATTTCTCAAACCAACGATGGACGCTGCGTTCAGACACATTAACGTTTCCAACTGTCTGGGATGCACTTGTTCCACGACGAACTCTTTTTCGTAAACAATAAGCATTTTTTATGTGTCCATGTGTTGAGAAATATTGATAGGCGATAAGTAGCTTACAATATGATCAGTTATAGTGAATAACTAATGGACAAGTAATGATGTAGCTCTTCAATGTTGATAAACTAAAGATTGATAGTTGAAATGTGAATGGTAATGACTTTTAAACATCATGAAAAAGAAAATCGTACATTTCATACGTAAAGACCTAATAGAACAGTTTATCCCTAAAACCCTATCCATTGAGGATAACGAGCCATCTCATCCAGCTGTGCACTAGTTTTTGATAGTGGTATATCATTGACAACAACTTGGGAAGTCTAATGTCCACATGAGGTTGAGTAGTGAAAGGTATCGTAAGAATAATACCGATGGAAACAGTAATGAAAGCAGTATATAGTATAAGTGAGTTCGACTTGAGTCACTAATGATGTGACGATGTAACACAAGACAATTATGAAGTATTCCATTTTACCATCATTATCAATCAAATGTTCATGCTGTTCATTTCCTGCAATAAGATTTCAAATTTAAATTTTTTGTACATGATGTAAATGTTATGTGTAGAGAAATTTAAACTGTTATAAATATGTCATTATTCAATCGATTTTATCAGACGATAGCTCAAAATCATTGTAAAGAAACACAAATTTGATTTCAATAACTTTTATTCAAAATAACTTCCTTTGGCTCGAATCAGAGACCGAATTCTAGTGGTAACCTGTAAACAATTTTGCAATTTTGCAGTCTCTATTTCATCCCAGTATTTGACTTAAGTGCGTTTGAGTAAATCAATGTTTCTGCGGAAGATGATACAGGCCTTCATCTCTAATATGGACTATTATACATACCCAAGTCCATCATTGCTACTCCGATGTCTCCGAAAGTTTTTCTCACCCATAGAACCACTGTATCTTTCAACATCGCCAAGTACACACGCTGGTTGACTTTGACACCCTGTTCAATGAAGATAAGGGGCGTTTTCTATCCACATGATGTCACACCGGCTCATACCATGACTGAAGCGGGTTTTTGGAGCTGGAATGATATGCGCTGTTCTGCATGTATGTTCTTGTTCTCAATGCTCTTGCACTAAACCGTGCCATTTTGTGGATTTTGAATCGCCTGTACTGTGAACAACTTCTCATCAGTCCACTGCACCGTCAGTAGCGTGTATTCCTTCAAACGCTGAAGAAACAGTCTAGCCCTACGCAGTCTCTTTTCTCGCATGGGGCCTGACAAGTGCTGCCGTTTCACCTTTTTATAGGGATGATGCTTGAGATCATAACTGAGGACATTTTGGACCGTCATATGGCTCACATTTGCGTCTTTAGCCATTCTTCTGGTGCTTCTTGGAGGATTTCTCCTCACTATTTCTCTGATGGCATTGATCAATTTTTTAGTCCTCACCGGTCGTAGTGGAGTTCTTCTCACGTTTAGCATGTGACTCCTTGAACCCTTGAAGCGTTTTATCACTTTATACACTCCAGATCTGCTCACAAATGTTTTTAACATCTTGAATATCTGAGCAGGATTTGCCTTTTTTATGATGACTGGCAATCAGGCCACTTTTGTCACTAATTCTGATAGATTAATAAGTTTTACCAAGTTTTGTTAATATGCACTTAAACTGCACACTTCATATATTTAGGATCTGTAAAGAAATAGGAAATTACCAATATTTGCAAGCGAATAAAAAACTATGAAAAGTTGTCTACACTTGGTGTTTACACCCTGTACAAAAACATACAAGATGTTAAATTCATTTCTTTTAGAGTCGCATAAATGTAGTAACTTAAACTATCGGCAACGTGATGGATATTTATTAAACAATGTATGTATCCGTCAGATTCGTGCCCATTATTCTCAACAAACTTAGAAAGTCCTCTCCCTACAAACGTCAAAAGAATTAGCCGGTATGTGTGAGTACTGTGGAGAAACGCATGGCAAGAGCTGAAATTCTTCTTTCGTATTCGCATATACACGCTACCTAACCTCGTGTTCAGTGATGAAATAAAATTTGATATTCAGTAAAACTTTAACACCCAAAATGATCAATTTTGATCTGGGACAATTAAGATTGACACCCAGATAGCTACTCGAAGACAAGGAGTGGCGTCAGTGACAGCTCGGACTGTCATCACTTAAACTGTAATAAATCAATTGGTTTCTGTAGAAAGAGTTCAAACTAACCAAAAAAAATTTCAACAAAATTCTTGTAGAATCATTTCATCGGGTGAAAAATCTTTTTACAAAACGTCAGTGGTGATTTTAGCAGTACGTGGAACTCAGAAAAACCCTCCCGTACTGCTCCCTCACGTGGAACTCAGAAAATGAAAAAGTGGTTGGCAACTAAAGTTCCTCACTTTATTTCGAAATAGGAATGACCTTAGTCGTAGCCAGACGTAAACTCTCTCGACTTTAGCGTCTGGTTCATACTGGAGAGTAAGGACCGAAAATTTGAGTCATTATAGTCGAAATTTAAACACGAATATGCCTAAATCTTTTCCAAAATTATTCGTGACTCGTGCAGGATTGCTTTTTCTCGACGCATATTGAGGGCACCGTGAATTAAGTGTGTCCATTTCTAATTATTAAACATTAAGTTACTATCTTTCTTGCATATTCATACATCTTTTTGTTTAGTAAATATGCGATACAAAACGTGTAACATTAATTATAATTAATGTTACAATTTTTCTACAACTATTGAACACTGTAAGGAGTCGACTGATTTACGGTGCAAGTAGTAATTTAATGTTCCATCATGCTACATATTTTAATGGTTCTGCCATTTTTGACCAGTCGCCTTCGGTAATTTTCACAGTTTTTTTAGGGATTTGATACTCTGCACGCACGTTTTTCATTTTTTTTGCCATTGCATCATGTGTATGTTTTATAAAGCTACTGAACAGGCACAACATTCTAACAAACAAGTGAGGTTTGCTTTACCCAGCGTAACACTAAATAGCTGTCAATTCTGAATATAGCCTACTAAAAAAATATTTTCTTACCTGTGATATGAACAATGCTTGTATTTTCATGATATAAAAATTTTAATCAGATTTTGTCAATTGAAACAGTAGACTGCAGTTTGTAAATAGAAACTCAAATGTTACACCCCCTCCTTAATAGGTATCTATTGTAGGCAATCTGCACGTTTTAAAAAAATTCTACTGATTATGAATTATTAAATTAAAAGTAACTTCGTTAAATCTTTTTATATAGCGGTGTCTCACTCAAGTTATGTCAAGAAAAAGGGAATAGACCATAGTGGTTCACGAAAACTCAAATAGTCGCATTGAGTTAACATTCATCTCGATAGCAATAAGTACACTGACCAACAACAAGCTTATCGTCTAAGTTTTTTACCTGGTTTAGGATCATTTTGATGAACTGAATCAAGATAGTTACAATGATTGTGCTCAAGCAGGTCAACTTTTTTGCGTGTCACGTCATGATGTTCTTTACCTTTCAGTACTCTGTTGTTTGTGACAGGAGTCCAGTCGTAAGTCTCATACAGCGTGCTTACCATATTTATTTTGGTATGCTACTTGGTGGGAAGGATAAAGCCTGGGCCCCACACATGGTGTGCAAAACTTGCATTGAATATCTCCGTCGTTGAACAAAGAACAATAAGAGTCGTATGAAGTTTGTCATTCCCATGGCTTAGTGAGAGCCTACAAACTATGATACTCATTGCTAGCTCTAAGTTGTTGATATGACCAGGAACAACAGAAAGAACTGGAGTAACCTCATGTATTCTGATGAATCAGCACGTTGTCTTGTTGATCATTGTGAAGAAAATTCAGTCCCTTTTCCAAAAAACTTCCTGACAGTAGTTACGAAGACTGCTCTAGTGTTAAAAAAATTAAAAAATTGGTTCTTGACAATGATACTCAACATTCTTAATCACAAACGAAACTAAATATTTTGTAATCTTGCCCTTGCCAATCTGTTGTCATGCAGATCCAGAGAAAGAAAACTCCTCTCTGACAGTGCTCACATCACCTTCTACCTGAATAGATATCAAGAGTACTTCCGTTATGTCTCTGAAGAAAAAAAACGGTGTACTGCACAAATATTCCGTAGTTCCTGCATAAGCTTGGTGGACCACACTACCAATCCGAAGATGAAGAAATGAGTTCTGCTGCACAACGGCAACCAGTTTGGCTACGCCTTTCTCGCTCACTCGACTACACTGGAGGAGAAAAATGAAGCGGTGAATTCCGTGCCGAAGAAATCGTTATGATCAGCATGAGTGAATAGAATAGAATAGAATGAGGCTATAGGAACGAACCTTCTGGCCCATTCTTGGGTGGGATAATTACTTCGATAATTATTCGATTGTTTACCCAAGTCCCATGCCGTAATTCTAGCCGCGTCAACCATGGCGGCAGCGGGATTCGAACCCGGGTCTTCCCGCTTGCAAGCGGATTCGCTAACCAGTCGACCAAGCTGAAATAGAGACAGTCGTGCTGGGGGTTGCTTGCACGGCACACCGGCCTCCAGCACCTCACACACAAGGAAGAATAAATGCAAGATCTGTGGCGATACGTGCTCTCTCTCTACATGTCACAGGATAAATTCATAATAATTACGAGCATTAATTGAATTCTTACAAGATGAACGTATCACATGCACATTTTACGTTAATTGAATGCAATCAAGTTTACATAACGAGAGAGAGACGTCGCAAATTGGAGGAATCCAAACCCCCTTACATGAATACTATATTATGCATTAGTGAGGCCAACACAAGAAGGGTATAAACACGATTAATAAGCTTAACATTTACTGGAAAACACACAGCAAAACACATGAAAAACACATAGATTTGTTATGAATCAAAGCAGAATCAAATTGATCAATTCCACTCACACTGATTATTTAACACACAACTCCGAGTGGTTGCTGAGTTGAAACACTGCTCTATCTAACAACACATCCTAAATACACGCGGACACGATAAATTTCACTGAAAACACTCCAATCCTGTCACTTAACCTCACTGTTAATCATCACTGCAGTTTCATCAACCAGTTAAAGTTGTATTAGTATTTCACTTGATTCCTGTTGACAATATTCTGAAGTAATCACGAAGACATTAAATCCAAGTTGATGCTGAAACCCCGAGCAGCTCCACATTAATTGCTGGTGACACTTTCCCAAGTTCATATGCACTTTTCCAAGGTTCTAATTACTCCTAGAAGTAGTAGTCGTAGTGGATGTAGATATCCCGATAGATTCCGATAGCTTCCGTTAGATTCTGATCCCGATCCTGATTCTGACTGACCCCGTAGATCCCGTAAATACCGTTTATTTCGTAAATTCCGTAGCTCCCTTAGGTCCCGTAGTTCCCGTAGGTCCCGTAGGTCCCTCCCTAAAATGAGAGAAAGTCCTCCATAAGTGCATGCCTAGATAGAGCTGCCCTATTATGCTTATGACTTGATAGAGGTGCCCTATTAAGTTTATCTTCGTTTCCTATGCCAGAAGTGATCTCACCTCCCACCGATGTGTCTGTCTTCTGCTTGTTGTCGCCCCGATGTCACTCGCTCCCCCCAGCTTGTAGACCCCCGCTGTAGAATCGTTCTCGCTCCTAGCACTGTCGCTCGCACTTATTGCCTTGCTGTAATGACCCCGTTGGTTTCCTGAATCCTGCTTGTATACTCCGGTGGTGTTTTCTAGAAATACGCCTCCTAACTTTTGGCTTTTCGTTCCGTTTCCGGAACGGAACCGGAATATGCGGTTATGCTGCGCGATGACCGTTGGCTTTTACTGGGTATGTGGCCCAGCTGCTCGCATTCCGCACAAGCCTATTCACCTTCCCACATCCTGTATAGTGTATCCCCTACATCCTTACATGTTCACATCATTCAACATTACTATGCCTTAACACTACTATCACCACATCACTACTATCACCACAATCCTACATCAGGACCCACAATAGATTCCTGCACAAGGCGTTGCAAACTGCGAAGAATAAGATCTGACGAGGACAGACACTGACAATACACGCCAGTCTCGTATCAAATCAAGTACTTACAAGTTGTAAAAATTTGGGTTAAAGGAATCGTGCATGACTAAACAGTATAGAAAGCAGATGAGTTTTTTAAAAAGATATACCAAAAACTTGCGCTCTCAGTCAATGAGAAATTGACTATAAGTCAAAAAAAATCAATAAATACAAAATTAATTGAAATTCGCTTACAATTCCCTGATGTACACATAAATACCAATGTGCTCACGAAGTTTCATCCAAATCGGAGACATCGAAAAAAACTGAAAAAAATCTCATGAAAAAGTCGAAAAAATCAAAAACTATGGGACAAAAATAACATTGAACCACATTTGTGGGATGCGCACATCAATACCAATGTGCTCACAAAGTTTCATCGAAATCGAAGACCTAAAGTGAAAAAGTGAAAAAAAATCGTAAGGGTAACCTAACCCCTTACGATTTTTGCCAAAAATCACAAAAAAATTTTTTTTCGAAATTTGCTTGTCCCCTGATCCGGTTAGTTGATCTGAACTAGAAACTGTTAGCAGAAAAGAATTATCGTCATTTTTGACGAAATTATGAACAAAAAACCAGCGGCCTCCTACAACTGAACCCACAACAGACTCCTGTGCTGAGCGTTGCTGTTTGCTGGGCTGTCACTGAATTTAAGGTTATGACCTCGGAGCGCGAAGTCCCCCAAAGGTACACTGACGAGGACAGACACCCAGTATTTCTTCGAGTACACATTCGAAGACAAGGAAGAAGAATAAGGGAATAAAAGAAGTAGAACAAACAGAGAAGCGGATTTAAAAACAAAAAAAGAGGTTAGGGAAAATAAATTAGGGATGGGAAATAGAAATGAGAACAAAAGGAAATGAAAAGAATGAAGGGCAGAGAGAAGGGAAAATATGGACAAAAAAAAGGGAAAATATGGACAAAAAAAGAAGGGAAAATATGGACAAAAAAGAAGGGAAAATATGGACAAAAAAGAAGGGAAAATATGGACCAAAAAAGAAGGGAAAATATGGACAAAAAAAGAAGGGAAAATATGGACAAAAAAGAAGGGAAAATATGGACAAAAAAGAAGGGAAAATATGAACCAAAAAAGAAGGGAAAATATGGACAAGAAAGAAGGGAAAATATGGACAAGAAAGTAGCATCTTCCGGAGTTTTCATATGTTTTCTGGAGTTTCTCGTAATATATGAGATTTAACAATCGATAGAGCAGTGATGTAACGTTTTCTAATAGCAAAAATAACAGAAACAAGTCACAGTGACCACGACCACTAACTGATGACTCTGGACGACATAACTGGGCTGCCAGTGCTGGAGTGTGAGACAGCATGGAGGCTGCAGCTGACTACTGACTCCGAGCTGCTACTGGTAGGGACTGACGTGTCACGGTGCGACCCATACTTCTTCCAGATGCTGGCAAGATTCTTCCTCGTCTCTGCCACCACATCTCTTCCTTCTCCGAGAGTGATTAATTTGTGGTCAACTGAAGATGGTGAAATATTTCTGGAACAACAATTCGGGTTCACCGAGTACCTGTGTTTTCCGTACATGTGGGATAGTAGGGACAGAACTCATTTTATTAAGTACTCCTGGCTTGTACGAGAGAAATTGGTGCCATGCAGAACAAGGAACATCTTAAACAACCCTCGGGAAGACAGAGACAGGACACTCTTCCCACCACTACGTATCAAGCTCCGCTTGATCAAACAATTTACAAAAACTGTAGACAACGATGGTTGCTATTTTACTTATTTACTTGTGCCACACTTTTCCTGAATTGGTCATGCAGAAATTGAAAGTGTTTCAAATGAGAATCAAACTCCTCCACAATTTACTTATATAGTCTACATGAAAATTTCAAGTACAAGAATATTCATTACATATAAACGAATAATTAAAAAAATTGATTGTGGTAAAAACATTGTACGCGTATGGAAAAAACCTTAACTCTTTATGGCTACATGGGCAAAAATTTTATGAGTCAAGTAAATAAATGAAAAACATTGCCTCTAATCACTGAGTGTAAATTAATATTCACTCAAGACTGCTTCAGGAGTCAAGTAACCTAAACTTGTCCACAAAGTTGATCTCAACAATAAAATGTTGTTGCTTTGCAATCAATAGAGAGTGACTCATTATTCCATAACTTAGTGCAGGCCGAAGTTAAGACGAAACCTAACCTCAACGTACGAAAGGACTAGGACAGTGAAACTTTGATGGATACAATTCTTCATAGTTCATTTTCTATTTTAATACCAGTACGTAAAGTTATCATATTAGTGTAATTTTGGCAGCTAAAAATAATTAAATTAAAACAATGTATATGTATTAGCTGACGCTTCAAAGCCATTGAAAGCAAAATAGTTTCTAAATAAATTACAAAAAACTAACCTCCAAAAAATCTAGGTATTCAATTTTGCTTGAGATTCTTCTCAACTTCTAACACTTGAAAATCATTTGAATAGAATGATTATATATAACTGTAAGTTTTTATGTTTTTCAGAAACGACTTGAATATTTTTGAATGATGTTTCTACACAGTTCACTGTTTTACGTACGTTGTTCCATTTTCATTGTTACCTGATTACGGCCAGCTGAATACCTAGCAGAAATACTCAGCAATTGAATTAGAAAATTTCGATTGAGAAACGATAACTTTCAATGGTAAATTTTGACATTGTAGAGTGTAGAGAAATACTTACTAAGGTTTCAGCCACATATTCATAGCAGTGTTTCTCATTTATCTCATTAAAGCATTTCCCTCCAAAGTTTGATTCATTCCACATTTTTCATCTCTATTTTTCAAAATCTAGAAAAATTAATTATGTCACTACAAATAAAACTATTTAAGTGCCTCGTAACTGTTAATTTATCACTTCCAAACTAAATAAACAGCTTGGGAAACTGCAGGATTAAAAATCTATTTCTTGTGTTTCCACATCAATTTTGTTCTATTACAGGAAAATTCGATAAAATTATTAGCAATTTATTACTTCAAGATGCTCATTTGTGGAAAAAAATGAATTATCCGATACAAACTTCTACTATTGCCTTGTTTCTTCAAAGTGACACTAGTGCATACTTGATCGTACATTCGTGAGGGCATCAATGTCAGATTTAACGTTCAGCAAACTTGAATTATTGTAGTGCTTGCACTTATTGTTTCCAACAATCCTTTTGTTTCTTGTCTTGCAACAAAGTACATGATAAATTAGTATTGTAATCAATAATGAAAATCATGAGTAAGTTCGTAAGAAGCCATTTATACTATTTCGGCTTTTATTTTGATGTGATGTATAGATTGCTTTCAATTTAATGCTGCTGAACAGTTTTTTTGATTCGATTTCTTTACGCACACTTTGGTATTTATGGATACATTTCTGCTTGTTAAATTTCAATACAGTATTAGATTAGCCAAATTTCCCTTGGTCGTTGTTTTTAAATTAAATAAGCGTTGCTTTTATATCATTTGACATATGGGTTGAGTGTTCATTCACTTCATTGGTTTTTACTCTGTCCGTTTAATTATTGATTGGCGGCATCGTTTCAAATTTTTGTGCTGCTCATTGATCGAATATAACTGCGAACTTTGACTAAAGTTTTCAGTGTTTCTTTACTTTCTTCGTACGAGTATTTTTATGCGTAGTAGTTTTATTTCCACTTTTTGAATATTAGAGCTCAACATTCAAATACTAGAAGGTAAATATTAACAACCTCCTCTGAGCTCATCTCTATGAAAATTTTAGGTTATTAACTTCTATTTTTCATCAGTGACTGATAAAAATTCAGCATGGGGACTTGAAAGATTGTGGTAGAATAGAATCACACGTATACAGTTCTTTGTTAGTTTTATTCTGCGTCTGATACTAAATCCGACGCTTGAGCATTGGTTTTACACACCAAAAAATGGAATAACCAGGTGACAATACATAATATTCTTCCGAATAAATGGAAATGTTTTTTCAAGTTCATAACTATGAAACAAATGAGGCAATTAGGCCTCTGTGATGATCTTGAAGCATGAACACACATTCTCTATTGCTAGTTCTACCCTTACACATCATTTTCACTCATCGATGTTCTTCTGTTTTCGTGACTTGGGCGCTGCTTGGTTCGATAGCCACAGTACTCGGCTGATAAAAATATTTTGATCTACCGATGTTTTTAAGAGCAACGAGCTGCATATGAACGTACTCGATAACTCAAAAAACAATCACTAGCAGATGTTCTCCGGATTTGTGAGAGTAATCATTTTAGGGTATCTTTCATTCTACACAAGTAGTAAAATTCACTAAATCAGCATTTTATAGAAGAAAGTTATCATATTAGACATGGGTATAAAAGTTATTCTTTAAAAAAGAGCTTAAATATTCATACGCAGTAAAATTTATGGAGGTTCTAGAGAAGGCCCCCAAAATGTGAGATGTCACGTTTCGTGTAGTGTTAAGATGTTTATTAATCATTCCACAGAATATCATTGTGCAAAATCACGTACTCTGGCACTGCTCAAACACTAATCATACGAATATCGGTGGAGCATCGAACTCCTTCTACGGTTCTACATACTACGGAGGAGTATGCATACTGTCAGTAGCAAAACATACGAACAAATGAAATAATGAAGTTTATTTATTTTCAAATAACGAACTAATTACTATTCACTGTTGGTACTTTGCATAACCTAGTAAACATAGCAAAGTAATTATTCCTCCAAACATTGTCTATAATTTGCAGAAATACATTTCGAAGATTGGCTTCTTCAGACAATGCAGCTTTACACATCGCTAAAAATGGGAAATAGAACTGTGTATATACAGAGTGAAATAAGACTACGTATACATAAAAGGAAATAAATTTACCCTCCGTAAAATGTCTTATTTAGTTTGGAAACGCAAAACTAAGGAGATTTTTTGTATGGAACAAAATATAATAGAAATGACAGATATTGATTTATTTTTTTCTAATTCATCAAATGCACAAGCAGCTTCTGATTTACATGTGCGTTTCTACAGACGCAAACTGTATGCCCCACCCCGGAAAATTAACAGAGTTAAAACACTGTGAATAAAAATTTTGAATTTCCTATTGCTGAGACCTTTATAATCTGATATACATTGCGAAATTCGAATAATAGTAGATATTATATTGTGTCGGAGAAGAAAATAAAAAATACGTACATTGTATTTTGTACATCAACGACGGGCAACAAATCAAATGTCGAACGAAGAAATATATTAGTGGCAACAACGGATAGAAGATTGATATCCATTGTATTCGTGACACAGTGATCAATTTAGTAAGAGCTTAGAGGCAGGAATGTAATTGACGGGATGAGGTTGGGACTTTCTGTTGCTGAATAATATCTTCCTCTTACGAAACGCTTACGTTTCTGATCAATGAAAAAAGGACTGTATATTATTGTTCATTGCTGCTGAAAGAGAAGTTAAAATATATTTTTAGGGGCCTATTGTAGGGGTGTCCTGTCGAGGGGTGCGGGAGCGAAGACCTTCACAGCGTAGTGCCCTGCTGATCGTGTGTTTGCTGGCTTCGAGCCCAGATGACTTGAAATCGTTCTTCAATGCAATCGTTCTACTTACGTATTATGGTTCCAACCGAGGCTATAGGGACACACAGTTTAGCACTTATCTTCCTATATCCCAAACCTATATCCCAAAATGAAAATATCCCAAATATGAAAATATCGTGCCTAATATATCATCGTACAAAAATGGTGTGTCATATGTATTTAAACTACAAATGCATGCTATAACTGAAGTAAAGGTAATAAAATTTATGAAACATAAATGATTCAATCACCTAAGCTAAATATTTATGAACAATTACTTAAAAACTCCGTACTTGATCTGTAGAAGAGAAAATGAAATTACTAACTGGGCAGTATAGGAAAAGATCTTTTCACTAGAGAAACTAGAAATCTTTTAACCAGGAAAACAATTTCAGATCTGGCCAATGCTTATCAAAGGAACAGATTGATCGATTCAAGGAAACCTCTTTGATGGATGACCACTCGATCTGTTCGCTCACAGCAACAACGCTAAAACTCGTTAAAAGTGTAGGAGGAAAAATTCTGTGAAACGAAAGAATGTCAATGAGAAATTTGGACACCGAAAATATGTAGAGACGTTTTGAAGATATTTCGCTAGCTGGAGTACGTGAAATAGTTTTCTCTTCAATCACAGTAAGAAAAAGCCCATTCAGACGTAAGTGGTTACTCAATCCGATGTAAGACAACACAATGTATATAGGAACTATCATCCGATTTTCAATACCAGAGGAGTATAGAATTAATCATTCTATTGTCAATTCATATCATACTTAATTTCCTGATAAGCAAACTCCAGTCGATAAGATGTAAATAATGAAAATTCTATACAAGCTAAAAATACCGAGACAGTTGTGCGTGACTGTTAAGACCTGAAATTTGTTCAAAGAACCTTCGTTGCAATGGTGTGTGAGGTACGCGTTATTAACAATTCATATCTAGTGGTACTACCATTATATTCCATGATCAGTGGAAACACTGGTGGTATACAGCTGGTGATTACAATGAAGGATCAAGTTTCAGGTCGATTAATCGCCTAGCTGATGAGTTTCTTGCAGCCTAATCCTGTTCGAAAATACAATTTCAACCGTCAACGTACTTTCAATATTCAAACAATTTCAATCGAATTCATTATACCTACCTGAGGAATGCTAACACACTACTCAGTACTCAAACAATGTTCAGCATCACTGAAAAAATAACTCTCTTGCTGCTGCAAAAAAAGTCCTGGCTGTCAAGGCCGTTCGACTCAATTGAGCACAAGTGCCGTTTGCAGATGATTGCAAACCTAGGAGTAGATGTATATATATTCATCTCACTATATACGCACTCACTATATATATATATATATATATATATATATATATATATATATATATATATATATATATATATATATATATATATATATATATATGCAAGAATATCTTGCAAGAATGTTACTAACTATCAGGTGCATTAAAATTAAACTCTTTCTCACCTGAAAATTACAGTGTTTGCCATTGCTTCTCGGTCCAAGTTATTTTTTTCTGTCGAAACGCTTCCTTCCATACTCTCTGGTTAGAACAGTCTTTTTTTGTGTCGAAATATGAAAGGAGGCGAATCATCTAGAAGCTAACGAAATCCAATGGCTACTATGGATTTTATACTGTGTTGGAGATCTTGTGAGCATAAATCACCACCTGAAGCTTCTCAAAAGAGTCGAGGCCGAGCTGCAGTTGTGGACACGAACCCATAACCCATTTAGGTGAGAGCCATCTCCTTTAAGTTTATTCAAATAATTCTTCACAACCTCACGAGATTGTGATAATTTTCTCATAAAGAGACCTATAGATTTTCCCTCATGATGATAAATGGAAATTTTCGTATTTTCTTTGTTATAGATAAACAAAATTTGTTTACAAAATACATGCACTATTATTCTTCTTCGGTCAATCAAGAGCAACTTGGAAGCACAATATTTCACTCCTATCTGATAATTATATTCACCCTGAAAAACTACTTCCCTTGTTAAATTTGTTTTACTTTCAGGGTTGAAAATAGAAACCACATATTGATTAACAAACCAATTAAGTTTTACTTAGAAATTTTTCCGGCAATTTGAGCGAAAACGAAGTTATTATCCAATTATTCAGGTGTCAAATATTCATGTCCACCACTTTATGCAAATTAACTGCTACTTACAA